>PVJA010043443.1:0-16748 GCA_004027025.1 Myocastor coypus | reverse complement strand
CATAATCTCCTTGACCAGAAAATTTGGGACACCTCTGAGTTATAGGATATTACAGCACAGGTTCTCTTATATCCTGCGTCCTTATTGACCTTGAAGGGCTAGGGCCAAAATATCAGTCTTAGTAATTAAAACCTTTATTACTCTATCAACCATACACAATGTATCGCTCTATTTTATTTTATTATTATTTTTTTAAATGTACTTGGTGCAGGATCGCTCACTAATCTGCTCGGACTCGCAATCCTCCTGTTTTCAGCCTCACCAGTGCTGGGATTACAGGCTTGAGCTGCCACTCCTGGTTTCTGTGGCCTGCTTGGTGTGCTAGTGGATGGGGCCAGCGCAGCAGGTGGTGTCACGGGTAGCACTAGACACTTACACTGCTGAGCTATCTCACTGACCTAAAGAGATGTTTTCCTCTTTCTTTCTTTCTTTCTTTCTTTCTTTCTTTCTTTCTTTCTTTCTTTCTTTCTTTCTTTCCTTCCTTCCTTCTTCCTTTCCTTCTTTCTTTCTCTCTCCTTCTTCTTTCCCTTCCTTCTTTCCTTCCTTCCTTCCTTCCTTCCTTCCTTCCTTCCTTCCTTCCTTCCTTCCTTCCTTTATTTTTTTCAGTACCAGGGACTGAAACCAGGATCTTGTGCTTGCCAGACAGGCACTTAGTCTACTGAGCTATCTCCCTGGACCCCAAAGAGATGTTTTAATAAAAAGATGGTGGTTGGGGGGGAAAGTAGAGTAGAGCAACTAAGAATCTGCCTGTACATTCAGGTTATGGCTAGGCCACCCACTGATTACTCTCTGTGACCTTGAACGTTAGGTAGGCTCACTGTGCCTCCGTTTCCATCTGCGAAGTGAAAGTGGGTCGTTCATGACCCAAGGCTGCTTACAAGCCAGTCCAGCTTCACTGTCACAATAATCACTGTAAATTTTGCTCAAAACCCATTTTATTCTTCTCTTTCAAATCCCTGCAGGTGTTATCCTAACTGGTAGTTTCCTTTACATGGATGCCATGATTGTCTTGTATGACGTTTTGCTTTCCCCCATGTATGTTGCAGATCATTTTTCTCCTCACCCTTGGTTATTGTGATGGAATCAGATCCTTTCTCCTCTCAGTTCCATCTATCCTGGGGAGTTTTCTCCTCCACAATGACTTTTGGCTTCTGAGTCCCTCTTCTTCCTCTACTTCTAGAATAACTCCATAGCTGCCATGCTGAGAGTTCTGTTCCTTTATCTTGGTGTTGATTAATTATGTCCTGCACCCAGTGCCTGCCTTCACTTGTGTGGTCCCCTTGGTCTGCTGGAGTAACCCTCAGCTACCATGGTGTGTGTAAGCAGCACGTTGTCTGAGCTCTTGCTTATGCGTGTCTTTTGGTCTTTCTTTTCCATATTCAATTGAGAGTTTATCTTTCTGTTCAATTTTAGGTTCTATATTATTTTTCCTCAGAAATATAAACATGCCAATGGCCTATTTTTCAGGGTCTAGTCAAGCCTCCAGGGACTTGTTTTTCTGTCTTCTGACTTCTCACAATAACACAGCCATGAATCTTTTCCTTCATCTGATTAGTTGATAAAAATTTCAATTTAAAGATACATCTTTTTTTTCTAAGCCCTGGGAAATTACCTCCTACGATTTCTTTGCCTTTGCCCTCTCTTTCTGAAACTTTCATTAAATATGGAGCTTTGTGAGTTCCCCTCCACGCCACCCCTTTTCTCGGATCTTTGCATTTCCACCTGTTGTACTCTTCTTAGGAGACACCCTGTGCTGTTAGCTTTCAACCCTTGCACTTCCTTGTGCATCTCAGCAATGATGCATTTTATCTCCATGCATTTTATGCAGAAGTATGCTCTTATTTTCCTTTTCCAGGAGAGCATGCAGATTAGCATGCTGCTAAATATGCAATCTCTAATTGCTCTGAGAACACAGAATAGAATTTTACTTTTAAAAAGGCCCCCACCATTTACTCCTTATATTTTGGAGACTTCTGTAGAAGGTCTTTCTTTGATTCCCTATGTCCTGAACGAGGGCCTGACTGACCAGGAACCCTGTACATGGTAGAGCTTTATTAAGTACCAGGTTTCTCTTTCTGCTGAGCAATCAAGGAGTTGTCCTCACACTCTGACTCTCTCAGTGTCACAATCAAGAAAGATTCTCCCTCAGGTGCCAACCCAGTGGAATTACCTTAGTGCTCTCCGGACACTGCACAGACTTCCTTCTGAAGACCATTGCTTTGTTTCTGCCTAGGTCTAACTGCCGTGTTTCAGCTTCTGCTGGCAAACAGAAGGGTGTGTGTGTGTGGGGGGGGTATGGCTGGTTGTGCCTTAACAGACCTTCAGCTGTGGCCTGCCTGTGCTCTCCGACCTGATCCTCATCGCTGTCTCTGTTGTATATGCTGCCTCTAGTCCAGATCCCCTTGGGGTCTGTCAGGCTACTTCCCTGCATCACTCGCCACCTTTCTTCTCTCATTTATGGACCAAGTATCTGCTGTCCTTGCTCTGCGTCTGTCAAGGGGCCTGCTCCTCTTCTTATGTGACCTTTGCTAAAGTGGATCAGCTCTCTAAAAATTCACATCAGATTTCATTTTTCATCCTAAATTCTGCCGATCCTCTAATGGCTTTCTTCAGTGTTTGCTTAGAAAACCTTTGACATATTCATGTCAACATTTCTCTTGAGAACAAAAGTTCAAGAACATGTCTGGCTTTGAGGCCCTGTTTTTCTGCCTTGGTAGAACAATGGGATTTTGTGGTTTTCTGTTTACAATGCTTAGAATTGTGGTTCCTTTGTTAGTCAACCCAGCCTCTCCCTGAGTCTCTCCATGGTAACTCTGGCCCTTTCTCCTATTCTGTTTAAATGCTATCTAGCTTTTCTCTTTTCAGCCATACTAAGATTGGATTTTCTTCTGTATGTGAAAAGGAATTAGTTTTATATATAACCTGCTAGGACTGATTGCAGTACTGTAGAAATACAGCACAAAATGGAACACATTCTTAATGTGATATCTGGATATCTAGGTAGATATTGCTATCTTGAAGGCACAATGCTGACGTCAGGCATACTTACCTACTATCAACAAGATTTTTTTTTTCTTAATTTCCTGGCAGCTTGATGTCGGACTTCCTGGATTTCTATTTCTTGGTTTTAGAAAGCTTGACAGGAGGATGAGGCAGAGTCTCATCTGTGTTGAAGACTACATTGTAATGAGAGATTTCATTGATTGAGAGACAAAAACACGGAATGCATAGCTGGCAAACTGATGCAAAAGGACTTTTCTTCAGTGACCATAGGGGCCAAGACCTTGGTATCATAGGAGAAATAAGATGGAAGCTCTTACAGTGGTGCATGGTGGACACATTTGAAGAGCTGTCTTAATAACCAAAGAGCAACTCAAAAATAGTCACTAATAATGAAGGTGCATTCTGGAAACAGCTACTTCAGCAAGGCTAGCAGAAACAGAGAAGTGAGACCAAGCCTCTTTTTGCCATCCTTTGCAGTGCTTGAAGACTCCCTTGATACATATAACCTTGGAACATGTATCGTACTGAAAATTTCAAGCTACACATTATGATAAAGCCCCAAATGAGTATTAATGAATATACAACTTACTCAGAAGGTGATGAAAATAGTCAGGTTCTTCTCTGACCCCCCAAAGTGCCAGCTAGCCTGAAAGTTTTTCTTATTACTCCATGTTTTGGATCTAAACTAGCTTGATCCGATCTTTTAGAGGTTTCCCAAGCTAGGAGATCTTCATGTGCGCCTACACACGGACCCCAGACCTGTCTGCTTAATTTTGGCAATCCCAGCCCTATGGCTCTCAGCAGGTTTGCCCTTGCTTTGATCTGTGCTGTGTATGACACTATGTTTTTTGGCTGTTCCTAAGCTTACTGCCAATTAGATCCAAATGTGTCAGACAGACTCAGACAAGGTAGTGCTGGCCAAGTTTCCATTAGTGGTTACTACGGATTGATGCCTGCAGCATCCTGTTCATTTTGAAATAGAAACCTCGTATCATCTCTAATCTCAGGGCTGACAGCTGAGGAAACGGGGAGGGGAAAGTCTCTGAGTGCCATTAAATCCTTTTGCATCTTAATTTTTTATTTTCTTTTTAGCCTAGCACGGTAAATGTACAAATCCAAACAGGCATTTTTTGGATTCAACATCCTGTGCAGTTTCCACCTCCGTAGACAATAGAATAAGAGACGATGGTATCAGGCCTCCTAGCACCAAAAAGGGATTTGAGAAAATCTTGACTGCAAAGTGGGAATAGGAACTGAATACACTGCTTTATTCAGAATAGAAACTTACCTGTGAGTCATTAATCACAGATCAATATGAAAAGATAAGACCAACAACACGATCTCTGGATTTCCTATTACTAAGCTGCAGTTTCTGGAAATCAGAGCTGTGTTCTGAGAAGCATCTTGCACCAGGGGAATTGAAGAAGAAAAGCAGCAAAGCCACCCTCCCTTCCCTGGAGTGAGTCACATCGTCCGCTCTTGGCTGTTCACAGACAGCAGCCAGCATGGGTTTTGCCCGTCTCTCAAGGAGGCTCCTGACAATGATTTGTGGGGCCTGAGACTCCCTCATGGTACTAGCTCCTTCTAGAAACTCAAGATGCATTCATTTAAACTTATGTTTGAAGTTCTCTTCTCTGGGGCTTGTTTCTCCAGACTGTGAGTACTGGGGACTGCCTTACACAATATCTGGTGTAGTGTGTATGTCTCAGTACCACGCTTCAGGGGAAGGAGGGTTATTGCAACCAGAGCTCTGAGCCGTGGTCAATAGTGGTGCGTAGAGGTTGGTAAACCTCTATTGTGAGAGAATAAACACTTCAGGCTCAACTGACCGCACGGTTCCGTGGGAACCACTGGGCTTCGCTGCTGCAGTGTGAAGCGAGGTTAGGCAACATGCGAACCAATGGGCGTAGCTGATTTCCAATAAATCTTTGTCTTCAAAAAACAGAGGGAAGGCCAGAAAATATTGCGTGTCTTTTTATCTGTGTAGCACCCATAGCCAAGCACACAGTAGATGCTTAGTAATTAAAAAAAAAACCAAACTGTACATATAAAGGAACAACAGAACTCTTTCCAGACTATTATTGTTAACTGTTACAAATTAAGAATAGGGTTAGTAGGAATGGATTCAACTGATGAACATAAGGATGAAACACACACACACACACACACACACAGAGAGAGAGAGAGAGAGACAGAGACAGAGACAGAGACAGAGAAAATAAATCACAAGAAACTTGAGCCCCATGAAGTAGTACACAAATATTCTTGAACAGTTCAACCTTTCTTCTTGCTCTGTACTGTGCACCCTGAGCTCTCCTGGCCCATCCAAGCTGATATTACTTAATTATTTATTCTAAGGGAAGCTGCTTCCCTTAGGAGAACATTAATTTGGGGGGCATCAGATAAAGTTCCCTGTCCCATCAGAAAACTCAAATTTAAGAGGCTTAAACAACCAGGGTCTTTGTTGGCTGGTGAGAAGGAAAAGGCCTTTTAAAGATACACCTCTAGGCAGGCTCGAGTCTGCGGCTCCAATTTGCCGGGGAGCCAGTTCCTCCTGTTCTGTGTGCCGCTTGGCCATCCCCATGATCACACTCCATCCGGAGTGATGTCCTTCAAGGTTTTTCTTCCATAGAGATGGTGGGGCGAGTAAACCAAACTCTTCTTCAGGCTTCTGCAGGTCTTGGCTGTTGAAGAAAAGGAGGGCGTAACTAACAATGGCTCAGCATCTCTCTTGGCAGGAATTGGGAGTTCAAGAAGGAATATAAAATTAGATGATTCCATTGAATCTTGAGCAGTCCTGAAGACTGAAAATAATGCAGAGAGTAGATGTTGTCCAGGGACAGGAGCATCTCTGAAGGGCTGTAGAAGTCCAGCAGTTTTGCTTAGCCCCAAGTCTTTTAGCATCACTGGAGAAGGAAGGATAAAATAGAGTCACATGGGCAGGAAGAGAAGGACCAGAGCCTGAGGTCACATCTCTAGAATGCATGGAGCATTCCTGGAGAGTTTTCAGGGAGGCTGTGATGAAATTGGATTTAAATATTAGAAAAATAAATGACACCAACAACTTTGTGGAAAGAGGTTCAGGGAAGAGAGCAACGAGTGTGTTGTGGTCAGTTGAAGGTTAGATGGCTCATGAAGAAAAGACCAAAGGAGGAAGACAGCCACATAGACAGAGTGGATCACTGGCCACAAGCAAAAGTGAAGCAACCAGAATGGTTTGTGTGTTCCAACAGCTGGGATCATGTTGAGTCCTTAAACCCTTGTCGGTAGATATGAACATTCCTGTGCTTGCTTTGGGGGTCTGGGTCTGTACATGGGAGTCTGGGTATATTTTTTCAGATGGATGGATGAGGTGAACCCAAGTAGAGGTGGCAGTCCCCACTCAGTATCCTAATCACTCAAGTCAGGGTGGAGCTTACACAAAGGCTTGCAGCTGAGTTGCACCCACAGTCTGAGGGTGCCTGGGGAGAAGGGAAGAGGTCCGGCTAGGTGCCATCCAGATGTGCTCCTGGCCACTGATCCTCTTCAAATCCCCTGGTGGAATCCTGTTGGAGGGCCATGAAACTTTCCATTCTCTCTCTTCGCTTCTCTCACTCATGGGATATATTCTAAAGCAGCAAAGCTATAGAGAGCCTTAAAGGGGGAAAAATGCCTCTCTTGCTTTTGTAAATGTTTTGAGCATGCTGGGGTTGAGGGCATGGATCAGGGGGTCTGTGTCTCAGCGGGGCCTCACAAAGAACGTTTGCCAAATCCACAGAGGGGAGGGGCAACTGGAAGGGTCTTGGCCTTTGTGCTGGCCGTGGGAACAAATGTCAGGACTAGTGTTACAGCCGCTGCCCTGGGCTCCCAGCACTGCTTCCTGGGCAATGTGAAGTGGGTGACAGTTACAGCCAATGGCGAGCCTGGGGGTGGCTGTGAGAAAGTTGATGTCTGCTCTGAAACATCAGCGTGGGTGGTTAGGTTTCAGAGGACTCCATTCCAGAAGCCTGGGTAGAAATTGTAAATGGGAGGGGAACTGGATATATAATTTGATAAAGATTGGTTCATATCCACTGTTTTTTTTTTTTTTTTTTTTTTTTTTTTTGATTTTTAGGGGAGGGTCTACAGGGTATTCAGGGTCTCACTAGTAGATGGACTCATAGTGATCTGCCTGTTCACAGCCTCCCAAGAGCTGGGATTACAGGTGTGCACCACCACTCCCAGTCTCCACATACGCTATTTTAATTGGGACAAATTTATGGACATTATGTGAAAATGTGATACATAAAGACAGTATGTAACAATAAATCAGGGTAATTCACATTTCCATCTCCTTGAATATTTTTTTTCATGATTTAATACTTTTATTATTTAAATTTAACAATGGTTATAGTACATATTTTCATCATCAGATCAGTTTACATTAATACATATAGGTATATAAAATTGATCAAACAAACATTAACACTTTCAATAAACATTACTTTCTTTTTTCTTTTCCCCTTTCTTTTTTTAAAAGTTGACACATTGCATATTGTCCCCACAATAGTTCTACAGAGCACAGTGTGTGGGCATGACCCACCTTCCTACTGATGTTGCTAAGAAGAAAAACAAAAAAAGAAAAGAAAAGAAAAGAAAATTCTTCTCTCTGGACTAAGAGGAAGCAGATGCATACACAGTCCAATGTTCTGCAATTGCAGTGGGCCACCAGTGAAGCTTGCAATGTTGGGGGCTATTGATGTAAGCCTCGTAAAGCTCATCTCACCAATCTCGCTCTGCTTGAATATATTTTTAAAAGTATAAGCCGGGCGTGGTGGCACACGCCTGTAATCCCAGCACTGAGGCAGGAGGATTGGTGTGAGTTCGAGACTAGCCTGGGCTACAAAAGTGAGCTCAAGGCCAGCCTCAACTGCATAGCGAGACTCTGTCTCAAAAAGACAAAAAAAAAAAAAAAAGTATAGTGATTATACATATTAATGGGGCATAGTGTGGATGCAAATATGATAAAAAATGTAACGAGCAGTCCCATCTCTTCCTCCTTCCTCGTCACTTTCGCTCTTAGTTACTCATGGAATACCTACCAGGTTGTGTTCCATAGCCCCCCAGTGTTCTGGAGAACTCTAAAATGTGTCCTTTCCAATTAGCTGTTTGAGTTCTTTTCATCTTTTTTTTTTTTTTTAATGTATTTGGTACAGGGTCTCACTACACAGCTCCAACTCCTAAGTGATCCTCCTGTCTTTAGCCTCTCAGTGCTGGGATTCCAAGCGTGAGCCTCCATGCCCAGTCTCAATGGCCTGTTCAGCATGCCCAGGGGCCGGGCCAGCATGGCAAGTGGTGCCAGGGATCCCACCCTCATTCCTGTGCTTGCCTAAGCAAGTGCCTAGTCCACTGAGCTGTTTTGCTAGTCCTGGGTTTTTGTCATCTTGTTTCTTTCTTTAGAAAATGCTTGGAGATTGCGGTTATAAGGATTCTGTGTTGGGATGCAGCCTGGTGTAGTTCTCATGAGAGACCAAGGAACGTTCTGAAAACATCAGCATGAGGGAGTTGCTTTTCAGGTAAAACCAGCCCCAAGCGCAGGGGAGCCACCTAGGCAGCTTCGTGTGAGCTGGCAGAGGGGGCCCCAAGAGAACTCGGCAATGTAACTGCGTAGAGGAAGATGTAGCTTTTCAGTCATTCTTCTCTGGATCCTTTTGGTCTTTTCTGTTCAAATGCCATTATGGGGGGGGGGGGGTCCGGGGACTTGGTTTTAAAAGAAAACAAAGAAATGAAGCAGTAAGGAGAATTCCACCCAATTCCACAGCCTTTGTGGAGTCTTCACGGTGGGCTGGGCACCGTGTTACGGATGCAGGTCAAGGGAAGTGGATTACTGAACTGCATGGAGTGCATATCAGAGCCTTTGGTGCTCAAGGTCTGGAGGAGAAAGCAGGCCTCTTTTATAGCGATGTTTATGCACAGCAGACAAGGCTCGTGCTCCAGGAATGGTGTGACGCTGACAAATAGAAATAGCTTGACTGGAGACACAGAGGACAGATCAGAGAGATCGACAGCTGCAGAAGATGGTAATGGTGAGAAAGACAGGGGTCTTGAATGCTGGAGAGGAGGCAGCCCCACAGCAGCTCAGCCAGGAGGCTGGTGCAGTGGACAGCCGGGCAGGATTAGCTGGCTTCCTCAGGCCACTGGACAGTTACTCTTCCTTAGTAATTTAATGCCAGCTTCACCCCTGGCTCAACCTGAGGAGGGCCCAACAGGGACCATTCGCTACTAGATCGGTGCTGGGGTAGGGTTAAGTTTCCACAGGAACAGGTGGAACACACAGGCCTCTGCCCTCCTGCACTAACTTGGCTAAGACAGAGAAGGATAAAGTGGAGTTTTCCTAGTCTGCCTCTTCTTGGTTAGTAATTAAGGGGACCTTCCTTGAACACCATGGAAGCCCCCTCATCACAGGAATGAGTGGTCAGATGGGGGAAGACACTAGGGTGTGCTGATTACTTAAAACATAAAGCTGATGCTTTTTGGAGACCCTGAAGTCCCATCCATCACAGCATTTTTCTTTGGCTGTTCCTCTGTACCAGCCATGGTAAAGAAGGGACCATCTCAGGGCCTTCTTTCATGTATTTTTAGAGACTCCCACTTCTGAAATTTTGAGTAAATGATACACTTACCTCCTTGTGACTCAATGACTGGTTTTGGAGATGACTAGGTGTATTGCAAAGCAATTTTAGAGTCAAAGAACTTCATTCTATAAGAGTAGGGAAACCCTGCAGAAGTAGGGAGTATGGATGGAGAAGATGCATTCATTCATTCATTCATTCATTCATTCATTCATTCAAGATAGGGCTTTGTTATGTAGTTCAAGCAGATCACAGGGCTGCACCATCATACCTGGCTCACTGATTGAAAAACTTTACCCATTGAGTGCCAGGTTCTGCTTGGTATCTTTAGGTAGTGACCTACTAGTCATTAGGATGACCTGGAGAGTACGCACTATGACCTTAGTGCTCTGGGAAGCTCAGCCAGGAGGTCCAGGTTTTAGTTCAAGCTGAGCAATTTTACAAGACCCTGTCTCAAAACACAAAATAAGGCTTGGGACAGGCTTGGGAATGTAGCTCAGTGGGAAAGCACTGCAAAGAATAAAAACGATGTCCTGAGTGAATTAAGTGATGGTGTTATGTAACGATGAACACTGAGAGGTTAAGTACTCTATCCAGCCTCACATGCCCCGCAGTGACGCAGCCAGCATGATTCCCTGGCCTTCGTCCAGGACTTGTTCCTCCTGCTCAGCTGCTCCTGGGAGTGAGTCCTGCTCTATCAGAAAACAAACAATGCTGTTCTTTCAGGGCCCTGATACCAGGAAGGGAGAAAGTGCAAACAGTCCTACTCCACTAGTTTCCTTGTGTCTGCTGCCAGGGCAAAGCTATTTGAACTATTTTGACCACTCCTGTCATTAGAAAGGCATTTCACAGGAAGATCTGATACAGATTTATAGAAAAAAAAAAAAAATCTTACCTTTCTTGAAGGGGTACTCGGGATCAAATTGAGAGCCTTGGGCTTGCCAGGCAGGTAGTGTGTTACTGAGTTACCTCCCCAGCTCCACAGTTCTTGTGTTTACTAAGCTGTGAATGCTCCAGATTTTCACTGAAATAATTGGTTTATTATTCATTTTATAACAGGTCCCAATATCTCAAGTGGGTTTGGGATGGTCTGCATAGTGAAAGAACTATTTGGGCATAGAAAATTGATTTGTTTGCAGCTCTAAGCATAGGAACCTTGATTACCTCTGTTGCGTCTATCTCTGTGGCTAAATACACAATAGGACCTTATATGACCTGTGTTCCCCATAAAGGTCAGCTCATTCTAGTGCCCAGAAATGAAAGGGCTGCAGACTCTTATGTATAGGGGGAGATAGCTCACATCCTGCACATTCCTATCAGCCAGCAAAGGACTCCAGCCTGGCCCAAACTCACAGGAAAAGAAGGGCTGGGGGAGAAGGGCAAGATCTGAACACGAGGAAGCTGGTCATTTTCTTGGGCTAGGTCAGATCTGTGGATTTTAATGTGTATTATTGTTGGTGGCCTCTGGTGTTGCCCAAGAGGTTGGAGAGCGATAGGTGGTGCTGATCATATGAACTTTATGGCTCCCTCTACTCTGTCTCCCAACTGCAGAACACACTTCGCAGATTTTCAGACAGGATGGTTATTTGGAGGCCCTTTATGCACCGTGACATGCTAAATAGACACGAGCCATTACTACTATTAGCTGTGAAGATGAGTGAGAACAAAGCTCTTTATCCTGACTGCAAAAGATTGTAGGCCTCTCCCAGACGCAAGGGAAATTGTAACAGATTGCTGCACTTGACTTGCCCGCAAAAATCGTTGCTCTTTATTTGACCAATGAATCAAACATTTATTGATTTCCTATTATATGCAAGTGCTCTGCTAGGCTTTTGTGGAAGCTGAAAACAAGTAAGATGTGCTTTCTGCACTTCAGGTCCTTATAATTGATCTTCAGGGGAAGAACAGAAATGAAAAGACAACGTGAAAAATCAATGATAAAATATAGTTTAGTGTTGCAGGGCAGGCTGTGGATTGTCGGAGAAGAGAGATACCACTGTGCTGGCCAGGGTAACACACACCCACCTCTTGATCTGGGAAGCAATGTCTGTGTTGAATATTAGCTGGGAGCAAGGAAGCCGCAGAGGTCTGCTCAGCAGGCAAACCCAACTCTTCACTTGTGGCCTGTAGGATTTATTTGTATTTTTTCACGTCACTGGCTAGACTCCGGGTTCAGGGCATTCTGTGACCTGTAGCACCTACGTCAAGGCTCGGTAAGGAACTGGACTGGAAGATTGTGATTTCCTTGTCCTGGTGTTTTAGGCTGCTCAGGGTGCCATAACTCTAAAGGTGAAACAACAGAAATTTTATTTTTCCCAGCTCTAGATGCTGGGAAGTCTGAGGTCAAGGGGTCAGCCAGCTAGACTTCCCTCTGAGGCTGCTTATCTTGGCTTGTGGGCAGCTGCTATCTTGCCAGGTGCTCACATGGCCCATTTGAGAGGGTACTGGTCTCAGCTTCTTTTAAACCTTCTGGAGGACCCTACTTCTAAATACGATTACATAGGGGCTTGAGCTTTTGGGGTACAGTCAGCCCATAAGAGCTGGTATGCTACAATGAAAGGGGGAAAGGGCTAAGCATTTCAGAACACCTACTTCCTCCGATGCCTCTCAGTCTTGCTCTAGGGAGAAGGCAACCAAGGTGCTCAGCCCCCACCTCTGACCCACTCAGTCCCCTGGTATCGCACTGATTTCTGCACTTTTGTTTGTTTGAAATTAAATCTTAAATTTTAAACATAAGGCTGTTGTAGTGCCATGTACCAACTTGTGCACTGAGTATAGTAAAGCCCCTAGGATGCATGCATTTGAGGAATGTATCCTCCCTTATGCAAATCCTGGTACTCATCCAGCGCCTTCCTTAACTGATGTAACACAAGGAACAGAGAGGCTACTGCTTAGTTCCTTTCCAATTGGCTACTTTCATGGTAATTTCTCCTCTTCCATTCTTTCATTCAGTATTTTCCTTGTGGTACAGCTTTAATATTGTGTTCTCCAAACATGTGAACTATTGGGAAGTCATTTTCACAGGTGGGGCCTGGCAGGTCTTTAGGTCACAACGGTGGGGTATGTGCTCAAAGGATTCTAGGAGTTCCTAGTGTCCTCTTCTTCCTGGTCAGGGGACTTCTACCATGATGCACTACCTCCCCATAGACCCAGAAGCTACAGGGCCAACCTCAAAAACAGGACCCCCAAAGCTGTGAGCTGAAATCAGCCTCTTGGCCCTGCTGCATAGGTTGGCGATGTGAGGTATTTGTTATAGGAAGGAGGGCTGACTGGTAGCCTGTCGTCTTCCTCCCACATGACTCGTGCCCTCTGCCTTTTCTCTCCCTTTCTGGGGAAGATATGAGCAAGGTAGCAGTCTGTTGTTTGTTTAGCTTTCTGCTTTTCCACCAGGAGAAATGAGACTTGGTGTGTTCATTTAAGATAAGCTAGACTGGGCTACCGCTAAACATTTGTAGAAAACCTTCCAAGAGAAGCGGTGGAGGTTGGACAGGGTCAGCACCTTGAGTCAGCCCCAGGCCTTGGCTGAGGTGCTGGTATAGCACTACCTGGGCAGCGGAGGAAGAATCCTGTGACCTCAGTAATAGCTCACAGCCCCCAGGCTTCTGGGGCTTTTCCTCCTCCAGGTAAAGCAGGCTACTGGAGGAATTCTAGTTCAGGTAACACCATTTTTTTTCAACATGAATGCTTCTTAGCAACATTGAGTTTCTTAAAATATTTTATGAACGTAGCTCGTGTTTATCCTTCCAGCCAAACCAACCTAGGCTCTATCACTGTGGGTAGCACTAAGGCTGTGAACACAATCGAGGGGATCACAGACACTTTGAGTGGAGGAGTTTAGGGGTTATCTAGTTCAGTGATGGCGAACATCTTAGAGGCCAAGTGTTCAAACTGCAAGTACTGACCTATCACAAAGTACCAATGCTACAATTAACCTGAATGATGAAGGTTTTTTTTTTCCCTATTACTTTTAATAAGAAATTACAATGTGAGAGTTTCAAAACATGTTAGTAATACATTCTCAATAATTGATACAGTGACTATTATTGTCTTCATTGTATTTGTATAGACCACAGAGTGTAGACATGATAAATTTTCTAATGGTTATTGGCGCAACAGATTTCTTCGCTTTGATCTAAGAGAAGGAAGTTGTATACATAGTCAAATGTTCCATAATTGCAGTGGGTTACTGGCAAAACTGGCAATGTTGGAAGCTGTTGATTAGAGCCTTTTACAGCTCAGCATACTAAACTACATTTACGTTTTATGCATCATGTTTAAACTTTTCTGCTGGGTGGTTAAGGGCAAGTTAAAGCAAGACCTGTACAACAAAACATGTAGCTTTTGTATCTACTAAGGTCAGCAAAATCCCCTCAGGATTTACTTTGGAACCATGTACAGTGTTTGTAGAACTGCTGTTGGTGTCAGCCGTCTGGATAAATCACGGCCATTACTTGACCAGTTTGCTCTCTGTGAAAGCCCAGGAGAATGTTTTCTCTCTAGGTGACTCTCCTTAGGTGAGGTTTTTAATTTAGGAAAAAACCCAACTCATACAGCTCAGGACATCACCACAGAGAGGGCTTCTCGAGAGGCCACGGCAGCATGCATGCCACAGGTTGGCCACAGTGGAGCTACTTCAACCTTCCTGACTTCGCACAAGGAAAGCAAAGCCCACTGGGTAGTATCTTTTCCATCAGCAAAAGAGCTGGATCTGTGTCAGAGATTCATGATTCTTAGACAATTATTCATGATTCTGTTAGTTATGCCCCAGTTGGGAAAGTCTTTTTGTTTTTTAGTTGAGATAGGCTTCCTTTGAGGATTGCCTGGCATTTTAGTAAAACGCTGGGAATGTGATAAGCTCATAATTTAGTAGGCTGGGTTGGCACAGATTTCATGTCCTTAGCAGAGCTGGTAGCAGATTGAGAGGTGATAAATCAAGCTTAGAGGGTGTGCTGGGATAAAGACTATTAAGTCAACGAAACCTAACTTGCGCTTTGTTCAGGGTTCTGAATTGTGTTATGAGCTCATTCTAGGGTCAAACTGAAATACTGGCTCTTTGCCGACAGCTTCTGTCTGAAGAAGTGCTCCGTCTTGAGGCATTTCAATGTATGTTGTGGGACAGGAGGGTGTGGTGTGAGGCTGAAGGAGAGGAGGAGTGGGCATGTGGCCAGAAAGGAAATGACATTTATGACAGATGTCAAAGAAATGAATTCTCCTCCCCAACCCCTTCTCTCTTCTTTCCCCTCCCTCACGCTGCTGTGTCTTCCTCTTCTTCTTCCTCCCCCTTTTCCTCTTTTCACTTTCCCTTCCCTTCCTCTCTCTCTCTCTCTCTCTCTCTCTCTCTCTCTCTCTCTCTCTCTCAGATTACAGTGCAAAAACTCAGTCAGGGGCAAGTCAAAGAAAAACAATAATTTTAAATCTCCCTATAGGTTTTAAAGGTGGGAGATCTGTTGTGCTTTAGGAAAATACTGAATTGGTCATTTTGGAAAAAAAAAAAAAAAAGTTCCATTTCCTGGAATGGTCTAGGAGAGGAGATGGAGATAGAAGCGTTAGCTGTATTGCAGTGTAACTGAGGGGACACAGATTCACTTGGGGTTTCGCTTGGTCTCCCGGTGGTAAGGGCCAGGACTAAGGGCAGCAGGCACGGTAGCAGCACCTGACTGAAGGCTATAGCCCAGCACCCGTGAGTTCCTGGAGTCCATCCCCAGCAGCACTCAGGCACACATATCTGTACACCATGGGGCTCCTCTGTGCCAAGGCTGAGAAACTACAAGAAAAGGATGCCTAAACCTCTACGGGAAGTTTTTCTTCAGGAGCTGTACTCCCCACAAACCTAAGAGTCTAGTAATAGCTTGGTCCACCAAGTGTGGTGGCTGTGACTGTGGTGTTGAGAGGAGGTGGGGAGCTGGTGGCCACAGAGCAGGGATGAGGCGAAGCAATGGGTCAGCCCTGAGGGTGCAGAGGATTGAGAGCTTGGACTCTGCACGACGGACAAGAGCCCACAGTCGTGACTGCTGCACAGGCTGAGTATCGGAGAGGGTGCAGGACCTAACAGTGATAAGTCACAGGAACAAGGAGACTGCTGGAAGATTTGGGGCACGTGGATGGTATGAATGGGACGTACACACGTGGACCCTGTGCTCAGCGATCTGGTGCCCTGAGATGTACTGAACTAGGCTGCGCTCTTCCAAACCATGTCAGGCCCGGCATGCACATCATAATACCTATGCTTTGCTCTGTCCCTCCCTACACACGGCTGCTTTAGACAAGACCAGCATGTGATTCCCAGTGTGTAAGTAGATTTGAGAAAAATTAACCAAATAATGAGTTTAAAGTGAGTTACACTTAGATTAAAAAAAACAAAACAAAACTAATTTCTCTTTTAATTTATCTTTAGAGATAGATGATGCAGGAGCTATTATGAGCACAAATAATTCCCAAGAAAGGTTGAGAACACATTGAAAGCTTTACCCCAATTGCAAGCTGTTTATGCAAAGGCTGGTAGTGGGCGTGGTTATGGAAGTAAGACATTTACTTAGAGTCTGGTTTGAATCCAGATCAATTTAATAATATATTGAGAGCCATATTTCCCCATCCACTACATTGAGTTAGTCATAATATCTGTGTAATCTATCTCACAATTTTGGAATTCAATAATATAGTATGGAATGCAAGGGTGCTTGACAGAGTTAGAAAGTTCTATAGGAAGTTGGGCGACTGGCTTATTTACTGTATTTGCTGCTGTCCAGTTCAGTCACATTCATGAAGAACTGAGCATGTGTGTGTTTCATCATAATTGTGGGTGCCCATATGCACAGGTGTATGAAATGCGATCAAAATATGATAAAATATTTAAATTAAAATATTCACCACAGTAAAAAAGCACATTACCAGTAATCCTCCTTGCTTCAAGTGCACTTTATCTGATCCTCCTTCTAACTTTCTGCAGAAGTTCTGGGTAGCCTCCTTCTTGAGGGTCTTTATGGGGTATGGTTTAAAAAACTGTGGTCAATGCCACTATCAAGTGCCATCCATGGAGGGGCCAGCTTGTAAAAGCATGGTGTGTCTTCATCCATCTTACTGGATCAGGCACCCTGCAACTTCTTGTTCTTCCTCTGAGTTAAAATAAATATCAAGGTTAAAAGTTTTGAACTAATT
>PVJA010043442.1:0-16725 GCA_004027025.1 Myocastor coypus | reverse complement strand
TTTTTTTTTGGCTTTTTGAGACAGGGTCTCACTATGCAGTTCAGGCTGGCTTTGAGCTCACTTTTGTAGCCCAGGCTGGTCTCGAACTTGCACTGATCCTCCTGCCTCAGCCTCCCGAGTGCTGGGATTACAGGTGTGCGCACCACGCCTGGCTGGATTGATAATTATTGAAGCAGGTAAATTTATTCTAATTTTAGATGTTTTAATTTTTCCCATGATAGTGTATTTTTGAGAAATAAGAATAACTTTATTCCTAGGCTCTTCTTTTTGATATCGTTTCTCTTGCCATCTAGCTTACTGTTAACCTTGCGTAAATCTGTCCTGTCCCTTTATGGATACACTTGAGTCCCTGCTTGGGGTTGTGTCTGTCCACCCACATGTCAGAAACTGATCTCCCCTTACACTCCCTAACTGAGTCACAGTACTGGGTGTGCTGGGAAAGTGTCTCTGAGAAGAATCAGTCACTTCCTTGGACTCTCTGATAACCGAAAGCATTATAAAGCATCCAGATTTTTAAAACTGCCTTTCAGTTACCCTTTAAGACTTTGTGCTTCCTTTCTGCACCTGGTTCTTAAAACATTAGAATTCTGTCTGGCTTTGTTCTCATGCTTTATGTATCCATTTCTCCCAGTTTGTCCCAGCCTCTTTATTGCTTAAACATCCATGACTATGTTTTGGCTAAGAGGTCAGCAACTAGAGTTTGGTTAGCTCTGAGCAGGGATAACTGGTGTTCTTGGCATGTGGTCTGATTTTTCCCTCCTGTGAGATATAACTGGCTTCATAAGGCTGAAGTTTCCCCTCATATAAATTTGTACTTATGAGAAAAACAAACTAGATATCCTCAATATAGGTAGTTTGTCATATTAGTCCAAGTTCTGCAAATGCTGAGGTGCCTGCCTCTGGAGGCAATCAGGCCACTGCTCCTGTGCCTCATCCTTTTCACCAATGATCAGTGCCTCTTATTTATTTATTTATTTATTTAGGTACTGGGGATTGAACTCAGGACCCTACACTTGCCAAGCAAGCACTTATTCCACTGAGCTATCTCCCTGGCCCTGTTGTTGTTATTATTATTGCCAGCTCAGCCCTCCCTGGGAGTGGGGCTGGCACAGCATGTGGTACTGGGGATCAACAGCGGTCCCTGTGATTGCCTAAGCTTGTCTAAGCAGGTGCTTTAGACCACTAAGCCATCTCACTGCCCACCCCCCCTTTTTTAAATACTTCAAGGGGAAAAAATCGTATGGCAACATACAGATTAAGCAATTTAATCTTGGCTTCTTTTCCCCAAATTAGAATTCCTATACAGCTTAACAGAAGAGTCTTATTATATATTATATATATGTATATAATTATATATATATAATTAGTTGGACTTTTTCATTTCATAGCTCTGTTACCTCACAGAAAATTTGTTATTTCCAAGGGATATTATTAAGTATTCTAATTTTTCAAATATGCCTGGGAAATCAAGTTTCTTTCACAAAGATCCTATTTTTGAGAGAGAACTATCGTGGTGTCAGTGTTCACTTAGCTTTTTATATTTTTAATTTTCTGTAGTAGTAGGAATCAAACTCAGAGACTCACACATGCTGGATAAGCACTCTACCACTGAGCTCTGTCCCAAGCTCCACCTCACTTTTTTTAAGTCTTGCTGAGCCTATGCTCATATGTTGTGTGTACTACCATTACATTAGGGATATTCAGTAAACAACATATGTAAGTAGTGGAACCATCAGTGACTCAGATCTGCTGATTTTTTTTTTTTTTACAGTGTTGCCACATTTTCCACCTTTCTCTTTTAGTGGTAAGGCATATTTTACTTGTTCAAGAGAGAGGTAGCATTAAGATTATGGAGAGTGTTCCCAGTAGAATAGGACTGAGCAAACTGCTATTTGGTCCTGAATAAGTGAATAAGCATTAAGGTTGGGTGGAGTTGTTTTATAGCTCAATCTTTAGGCCCTGTAGATATAAGTGATTTTTCAGCCATGCCATTCTCTGGTGTTTTCCCAGTCTTTTTTTTATTTCCCATTTACTCCTACTATAATTTTTAAGAAATGTTTCCAGGATGTTAGGCACCTCCCCACTCCTCCATTTCCTGTTTGTCATTTTCATTGAGAGAACTGTGCAACAGGAATTCCTGGGGAAGTGATGGATATAGCTGTGGGACTCTCTCGTCTGGTCCATTAGCATATTATTGAAGTCGCAGATGTCCTGCTATAGAAGGACTCCTTTCCGTTCCTGGCGCTCTTGAAAATGGTTACTAATCATAACACAATCACAAACAGTAACTGAGACCAGGACTCTGCTTTGTGCTTCGATTCTGTCTTCAGAGACTAAAAAATTAAAAGTAATATCTTCAGCTTCAATATCTATTACTGAAATTCAGAGTTTGATGTAGGGATCAAGGATTATGACCAAATTAACCCAGACTTTTAGAGCTATTTCTTTGGACATGCAGAAAAGGATTTAAAATGATCAAAATGTGTTATGTACATATGCTAGTTTCCCAAAACAGCCATCATGATTCTATATTACTAACATTCACTAATTTAAAAATACATGTGCAGTGTAGAGAATGGAAAGATAGGGTCCCAATGTTGGGCAGCAGGGGGTGCCCTTTCTCTTTGCTTTACTGCCTGGCACTCCCTGCTGCATTCAGCCATTTTAAACAGATTGTTTTTGCTCCCATCTAACTCCATTTTGTATTTGTGACGCAGGAAAAAAAAGGTTTGAGTAAAGGAGGAGTCTGATTGGGGGAAGGAGTGAGACAGGCTGAGGCACGACTCTGCCGCCAGCCTCCTTTACTCAGCAGTGGCTCACTAGGGACGCATCTTGCTGCAGGCTGCCTGCATCCATCCTGAGCAATCGATGCTGCAAGTCCCTGCCAGTTGAGCAGAGAGAAGTGGTGTCTGCCTCCTGGATGCCTGCTAACTATGACAGAATTCTGGCTGTGCAGACAGCAGGCAGTACATCTCCCCTTTCTCATGTAAACTAAGCCTATTTAAGATTCCCCCCACCCACCCACCCAGTGATGGTTAGAGTGTTATTCCTAATCATAGGATCAGGTATGAAAAATACCTCTCAAAATAAAAAAATACCATTTTTTTCCTAGTGTTCTGGGAAGAATCAAATCCCTCGATAACTCTAGGGTGAGTTAAGAAAAAAATAAAAATAAAAATGCACACAAGCAACATATATACACACACCTCATGAAAGAGAATAATTTGGGTGACTGTGACCATCACCCAGTTTAAAGGTTTATCAATCTGTCTGTCTTATTTCACATAAATGCACCAACCTTCTGTCATCTGTTAAGTGTGTCCTAGTTGATCCTATCATTGGATCACTAAGTAGTTTAGGATATATCAAAAACACTAAAAAAGATCATTACATTACTATTATCACATAAAAATTATTTAATGTTGTAAGATCTCTGGTTAGTATTTAAAATTTCCAAATTATCTTTTTCTTTTGTTTTTGCAACAGGGTCTCTAGTGAGAGGCTGGCCTTGAACTCACTGTATAGCCCAGGCTGGCCTTGAACTTAGAGTGAATCTCCTACCTTAGCCTACAGGTGTGTGCCACCATGCCTGGTTCCAAATTATCTTTTAGTATTTTTTTCTAATTAGTTCATTCAGATCAGAGTCAAATAAGGTCTACCCATTGCAGTTGGTTGTTGTCTCTAAAAGTTTCTTTTCCAGCTTGCATTCTTGTCTTCTGTAATTTTCAGTGTTTTATAGACTTAACTTTATTTTTAATATGTTTTGTTAGTTGCCATACATAGTAATTATATTCAGCTTGGGGGCTTAATATGTACACATATCTTAATCATTTTCACTACCTCCTCTTCTTTCGCTTTCCTTCCCCAAATCTTCCCATCTCTACAGAGCTTTTCTCTGTTTCTTAGCATGGCTGTTTACAGACTTCTTTTTTTTTTTTTGCGGGACTGGGGTTCAAACTCACAACCTTGCACTTGCCAGGCAGGCACTTGTGCCTCGGAGCTGTCTCCCCAGCCCCTGTTTACAGACTTCTTAAGGAAGGTGAGAGGTTCTCTCAGGTTCAGCCTGGGGAGGTACAGAGTCAAAATTTGCCTTTTCATAGAGCAGAACTTCCCACATTAGGATTTCCCCCAGAGGATACTGGAGAGGATGCATGTGACAGTGCTGTGCCCCCTCCAAGGAGAAAGGGTTGAGTTTATTTTTTTCCTAATGTAATATCCTGTTACTGTAAGTCTTAAGAAAGATTTACACACTGTTTTCTTTTTCTTTTTTTTTTGTGGGACCTGGGTTTGAACTCACAACCTTGCACTTGCAAAGCTGGCACTTGTGCCACAGAGCTATCTCCCCACCCCACCCCCTTTTTTTTAAAATTTATTTATTTATTTTTGTTGTTGTTTATTTATTTCCATGGCCGGCTCAGCCCACCTCGAGGACAGGGCTGGTGCAGCATGTGGTGCCAGGGGATTGAACTGTGGTCCCTGAAGCCCCTTGAGCTTCCCCAAGCAGGCATTTTAGACCACTGAGCCATCCCACCGGGCCCCTACACACTATTTTCTGCCGAGTACATAGTTTTAGAAGTGGATCATGTCTTTTTCTAGAAATTAAAGGAGCTCTTTTAAACTTGGGGGTAGTTCTTTTTTTTTTTATTGTTTACTGATTCAACTTAGTTTTATAATGATAACATTCATCATAAAGTTTGTACCTGTACATGATATATCTCAATTCTTTCTTATTCATTCTCCTCCCCTCCTTATTTACTAAGCTTTGCTGCTATTTACTGGGGTAGTTTTGTTTTTTAATTTATTGTGTAAGAAATATATCCCTAGGATGATTTCCTATCCTCGGCTTATTTTCCAATTGTTAAGTAGCAGCCTTACTCCCTAGTTAGCTTAATGAATTAACAGCTCTTCGTAGCCTATATAGAGAGAATACTGTTGTGATAATATCAGTGGGTATGGTGAAAATTTTTGGTTCTGGGGTATATGCTTACTTTTCCCCATGTCCTTTATCGAACTATCTGAAACTGATTTAGAGGCAGATGATGAAATGCAGCATCATGTCTAATGCTCTTTCTACCAATCTAAAATGGATTTGTGACTTTTAGCAATCACAGTAGGTAATCTTTGCCTCCTGTTAAGAACACACATTATAGAAAGGAAATTATGCAGCTGATGTCTTGGGAAGGCTGGCATAGCACTTGTGAAGTCTGGTCCTTGGAGACTAGATTACACCCATGTCAACTTTGGAAACTAGTTCCCTCTGGCAAAGGTCTCAGAGTCTACTGAAGAGGTCAGGGTTGCAGTAACTGGAAATAGGGACCCTGTACTGCCATATGTTTTAACCAGTCAGCTAGGTGATGAGAATTTCTCTTCTGTTTTTGTCTGTGGTGTTAGTCTTTGCAAATAAGACTTTCCTCTCCTTTTTGCTGAGCTACTGTCAGTGTCCACATTTGGGGTATTAATATAATTCTATAAGCCAAAATTAACCTTGATACCATTTTAACAGTCTGAGGCATAGAATGAGGCCTTTGTTCTGGGCTTCCCATTCTTAATCTGGTGAAAATGGGGGCTGAAACCTCTGAATCCTGACAGAATTTTATGTTGAGTACTATAATGTTTACAATCTGAACTAGTGCTTTGTTCCTGTAACAGGTCTTGGAAGGCTACAAATGAGAATATTGTATGCATCTACACTGTGACTGTCTTTATGCTGGTTGGGACAGTTCCCACAATCCAGTGTCAAGGCTCAATTAGAAGTGGGTGTCTAAGGATGGCAATACCCAAAACCTGTCTTGTCTTTCTCAGTTTTGTGATGGGTGACAGTTTTAAATTTTTTACCATAGCGACACCACACTATGTTAACAAATCTTAACTATTTTAATGTGTGTATATTCCCTTGTAGTCTCTCCAAACAAAACTGGACAAGAAATCAAATTTTATGCTTAGATTCAATGTTGACCTTATGTGGAGATTTTGATTCAGTTATCAGTTCAGTTTGCAACCAGAATTATGGAAAAAATTATTTGTAAACTGAAGTACTACTGTACTTTTTTTTTTTTTTTTTTTTTTTTGGCTTTTTGAGACAGGGTCTCACTGTGCAGTTCAGGCTGGCTTTGAGCTCACTTTTGTAGCCCAGGCTGGTCTCGAACTCGCAGCGATCCTCCTGCCTCAGCCTCCCAAGTTCTGGGATTACAGGTGTGAGCCACCATGCCCGGCTCTCTGTACTTATTTTTTGTGTTGGTAAGGGTTGCATCTAGGACCTTATGCAGGCAAGGCAAGTACTACTAACCACTGAGCTATATCCTTGGTACTACGTGATGGTAGCATCATTTAGCTTTATTATTGATTTGTAATTTAGACTCTCTCAGTTTTTGTATTAATAGCCTTCAAATAATGAGAAAATTATTTTTTTAATTTTTAGAAATTGTATTTCTTTCTCCTTACTGTGCTGATTAAGATTTTCAATATAGTTGACTAAAGTTGATAATAGTGAATATCCTCTTTGTCTCTAGTCTCAGAAGAAAGACTCTGGCATTAAGTATGATTTTCTTTTTTTCTTTTTTAACTTTGAGCTTTTGGTAGATATCCTTGCCCTTTTTGTGACCAAACTACAGGTTTTTCAAATTTTTATGCTTTGCATTTTGTTCTTGATTCTTAGTGTAGATCTAACTATAACCAGCCAACAGTATCCATGCTACCAACTGAATGTTTTGCTGCCTTGAAATTTCCTCAACCACATAAAGTAGCTCATTACCTTTAAGCTTAGCCTTCCATAAAGTCTTAGGACATGAACAGATTTATTTGGCAGAATGTGACATACAGTTCCTTTTGTGCAATTTCCAAAGAGTTCTCACTCCAGTGATGAGCTCAGTCTTTTCTGTTCTCATAACTGTCAGCCTTTCATCTTTTGAACCCCCACCAGAATCATCTAATAAGCCTAACTTATGACTTTCTAGAGCTTTACTAGGCCCCATCTCAAGATTTTTCCCACAAACCAGTTCCAAAGGCTTTTGAAGCATGTTGTCAGTTATAATCACAGCCATGATCCCATTCTTGGTACCAGTTTTCTGTTAGCTTTTTGTTGCTGGGCCAAATGTCTGGCATCCACAACTAAAACTGGAAAAGGTTCGTTTAGGTTCATTATTTCAGTTCATGGTCAAGGGTCTCCACTGTTTTAGGCTTGTGGTGAGCCATAATCATGGTGGAAGGGCACGTTAGAGGGAAGTTCCTCACCTGATGGAAGAGAGCCAGAGAACAGGTACAACTCCTCCCTCTGAGCCCCACCTGTAGGTAGCCTATTGAACTATGAATTTGTCAGCAAATGATGAGGTTAGTTCCTGGAAGCAAAGTAGAGTAGTTTGCCAGTGCTGCCTTAACAGAGTATGTACTACAGACTGAGCAGCTTAAACTACAGAAGCTCATTTGTTATGGTCTCAGATGATGAAAGCTTTGTACAAGATGTTTTCAGGTTTAAACTCTTCTGAAGCCTTTATTGGCTTGCAGGTGGCCACATTTTTGTGTCTTCACAGTTATTTCCTCATCTTGCAAAGACAGAAGTCAGATTGGATTAGAGACTACCCTAGTGGATAATTTTAACTTAAAGATGCTGTCTACAAATACAGTCACATTCTGAGGTTTGAGGACTTCATCATATGGATTTGGAGAGGAAATAGTGCAGTCCATAATAATGTTTTTTTTTTTTTAATTTTTTAAAAATTGTATTTATTTTTTTCTTGTTTCAGAACCTTTGTTTGTTTATTCACTCATTTTTATGGCCAGCTCAGCCTGCCCCGAGGGCAGGGTTGGCGCAGCATGAGGTGCCGGGGATCGAACCGTGGTCCCTGAAGCCGCCCAAGCTTTCCCAACAGGCACTTTAGATCACTGAGCCATCCCACCAGGCCCCCATAATAATGTTTTTATTAAGATTTAGTCAAGTGCATTTTCTCTTTTCCATTATAATTTGCTTCTGATGGATTACTTAGAAATGCTTAATTTCCATATATGTGGAATATATTTGGTTCCTGCTAGATTAACACAAATTTAGTGACTTAAAACAATCCAAACTCATTATCTTTTACTTCTAGAGGAATTCACTGTCTTTTTGTTCCAGTGGACACAATGCTATGTGGCTGCAGGGGAGAACCTGTTTCCTTGACTTGTCCAGTTATTTCTTACCACATAGCAGCTTCCATATTTTCAGCCAACAGCCTAATGTCTTTCAATTTTATCTCTTTGGCTTTTGTTTTTCTCATTATATATATATATCTATGTCTGTATATCTATATCTATAGTACAGTGCCTTGCTACACTGATCAGACTTATAGTGATCCTCCTGTTTTTAGTCTTTCAAGTGATGGGATTATAGGTGCATGCCACCATGTCTAGTCTCCATCACTGCTGGCTCAGCACATTCTGGGGTGGGGTTGGCACAGCATGTCAGGGACTGGTTTAGTCTGCTGAGCTATCTAGCCAGCCATGTTCATGATAACTTGCACACTGATTGCCCTGTGTTCCTGTTATAATAATCCATTTATAGTAGGCCTATCTAGTTAATTCAAAATAGTCCTTTGGCCCCAGGACCCTTAGTTTAGGCAAACCTACATAGTCCTTTATGCAGTGTAAGCAGGGTTATTATTCACAAGTTACAGGAATCAGAATGTAGGTGGTTAAAGGACCATTAGTTCATCTTTAGAATTTTCAATATTTTTTGGTATTTTTAGCTAATTACTTTATGGTCAGTGCTCTTGTGAATTTCAGTCTTTAGAAATGGGTAGAGTTTGTTTTTCAATGTTGTACATATTCCATGTGCACTTGAAGAACATGTTATTTCTTCCATTATGTGAAGTCTATATATTTCTGTTAGTTTCTTGTTGATGATTGTGTTGTTTAAATTTCTTGTGACCTTACATTTTGAGTATCAGTGGAAGAAGCAAAATGTCTTGTTGGATAGATTTGGCACTGCGATGCTGTCAGTTGTTTTGTTGTTTGCTTTATATACTTAAAGCATTTTTTGTAGAATTTCAGACACAATTGCTAGAAAATGTCTTCCTTTATTCCACCACATTCCTAAAATGTTGATATTTTATACTTGCTCTTTCTCAGTGCATGTATTTTTTTATGACTCATTTGAGATTTTGAGTTACACATGAGACTATTTGCCCACTTCCCCCCTTCCTCACTCCTTCTGACTCTTCCTCCCTCTTTTCCTCCTTCCCGCCCTCCTCCTCTCTCTCTTTCTTTTGGTTCTTGAGGCAAAGTCTGCTACGTAGTCCAGGTTGGCCTTAAAATCCATTTCAGTCCACCTGCCTCAGCCTCCCAAGCACTGATTGGAGGTGTACTTTATTTTTGACTTCTTTTTTTTTTTAATGGTATGGCTGGCTCAGCCTGCCCTGGGTGTGCTGGTGTAGCATGTAGTGCTGGGGATTGAACCACAGTCCCTGTGGTTGCCTAAGCTTGCCCAAGCAGGCACTTTACACTGCTGAGCTATCTCACTGGCCCCAAGTGTGCTTTATTTTAACCCTTCAGTATACATTTCCTATTGACAGGTTCATTAAAAATTAGGAAACTAATGTAAATGTTTCACCAGTATAAATCTTCAAATTTTGCCCGTTTTCACATTAATATTTCTTTGAAATGTTCAATTGTTTATTTTTTTAATTGTCACACTGTTTATAAGCTGATGAGCACTGATAAATAATTTCTACTATAAAGCTATAATCATATATCCCAGACAGTGTAAATTTGTGATTGAGCTAACATTAATATAAGTCACCTTTTTATTTAATTATGTAATAAAACAAATTGTCAAATATATGAATATTAAGTTTTAAATTTCTGAAGACAAAAAATTAGATGTCTATGCAATTCATTAGCAGAAACCTACTTTTTTTGTTTTCTTTTGAAAGAGGTTAGGGAAGAAAGGAAGAAATCTTAACTTCAAAAGTTGAGAAACAACTTCTGATTAGTATAGAAAAAAATACAGTAATGCCAGAAATTGAATGATTAAGAATTATTTTAGCTAAGAGGGTGAGGTAGGAGGATTGCTGCAAATTTGAGACCAGTCTGAGTTACTTAGTGAGTTCAAGGCCAGCCTAAACTGCATAGTAAGATCTTGTCACAGAAAGAAAGCAGGAAGGAGGGAAAGAAAAGAAAAGAAAAAGCATTATTTTAAGTACAATAACAGAGCATCTCCATCTTTAAAAATATTGGGCCAGCAAGATGACTCAGTGGTCTAAAGTGCCTGTGGAGGAAACTTAAGGCAAACGCTGCAACCGTTCCTCGATCCCTGGCACCACATGCTGTGCACCCCCACCCCAGGGTGGACTGAGCCAGCCATAACACAAACAAATAAGTGAGGTTTAAGAGAAATAAATTTTTAAAAAATCTTTAAAAATAGTTACCAAATTAAAGAGCATATTCTACATGTTCTACACAAGAGAAGGATAACATTTTACTAAAAATACTTAATAGTTCCTTTCCATTTTGTTTTCAGTCCTTCTCTGTTAAGTTGCCCCTCAGAGTGCAAATATTAAATGAACTTTAAGTCCTTCTACCTGAAGATGTTAGAGACATGCTTCTATAACAATGTAGACTTTATAAATAGAAGTTTGGAAATAGCACAAAGACTTAGAGAAAGACACTAAATAATCACTGTAATATTTGATAATAATTAGAAAAGTAGTTAAGAAGACCTGAAATATACTGATATAAATGTGGCAGATGTAAGTGTGTGAGTAGGCAAATAATCATATAGGACCTACAAGGTTAAAATAACTAAAAGAATAAACCACACAAGGTCTAGACAGTGATAGCAAACCTTGTAGAGACCAAGTACCAAACTGAAACCCTAAACTCAGTATTTAGCACAAAGTACAATTAAAACTGAATAGTGAGGTTTTAGTTTCTAAAAATCCAACTCATACATTAACATCTTTTCTCTTAAGAACATAATAACACAAGTGCCATAGGTTTACCACCACAGGTTTAGACTGTTGCTTAGTTCCTAAAATTTTAATTAGGTGAGATACTAAAAGTATATAAGTATTGTGTTGAGTGTTTTGGCACCTAATCTTTCTAAATTTCTTCATATTTGATAAAATTCTGGCACAGAAATAGATTTAAATATATCATTTAATACTTCATGATTTCAGGAAAGGTCATTTGATATAAATTATAGGCATATTTGAAGTGCTAAACAGCAAAAGTCTTTTGTTAAGAGTCCAAATAGGTTGATCATAAGTAAAGGTTGCAATTCTATCAAGCATGTAGCCTGGTGAAACTATAGCTTTTCATTACTCGTATGGAAGCCCTGTTAGACTTACTAACCCAAGCTGTTGGTAATATGTATTGTATGACAGATTAGAATCTATCTCATATGTCACTTTAAAGGTGATGGATTAGCCAGGGGTGGTGACACACACCTGTAATCCCACCACCTGGGAGGCTGAGGCAGGAGGATCAGTGCAAGTTTGAGACCAGCCTACACCACAAAAGTGAGTTCAAGGCCAGCCTGAACTGCATAGTGACACCCTGTCTCAAACAAACAAACAAACAAACAAATAAATAAAGGCAATAGATTAGGTTCATCAAATGCAATAGTTGTTTCTCTTACCATTGGAATCTCCAAAGTGCAAACACATTTTAGGAAATATTTCTCCAAAAAGAAAAGTTTCTTGCTGCTAAAGACTCCATGTCACTTTTTGTCTTAGGAACTATACTGTGTCTTTATATTTCATTCCAGCTTCAATTAATGCTAAGACAGTAGGCACTGGAACTTTCCCAAAGCCTGCAAACAATTTGATCTTCACAAATCTTTCATCAACCATCTGGTTGAATCATGTGCACCATCTTCAAAAAATTAGTTGAGAAAGCCTCCCCTAAAGTACTATCATAGTTTACATACTCTTTCTTTTGTGATAATTTGATACTTAAATTAATCATTTATAATGTGTTGGCCGGGCATGGTGGCGCATGCCTGTAATCCCAGCACTCGGGAGGCTGAGGCAGGAGGATTGGTGCGAGTTCGAGACCAGCCTGGGTTACAAAAATGAGCTCAAGGCCAGCCTCAACTGCATAGCGAGACCCTGTCTCAAAAAGACAAAATAAATAAATAAATAAATAAATAAATAAATAAATAAATAAATAAATAAAATAAATAAATAAATAAAAATATAATGTGTTTAAGGTGACATTTGTTTGATTGCTTGTGATAAGTAATCTCAAGTTCTTGTGTGGGACTTCCATAGGAGCTGGAAAGTTGAGTCAAGCCATGTTAATTTATTTAAAAGTAATCATTAAATTGCAAAAGAATTTAAAAATTGAACATAGAAGTGATGCAAAAAGAATGAAATCAACTTTACATACTCTTTTTGTTGTTGTTTTTGAGGCTGGCCTTGAGCTTACTTTTTTTTTTTTTTTTTGAGACAGGGTGTCATTATGCAGTTCAGGCTGGCCTTGAGCTCACTTTCAGGCTGGTCTCAAACTCACATTGATCCTCCTACCTCAGCCTCCCAACTACTGGGATCATAGGCATGTGCCACCAAGCTTGGCTCTACTTCATATATGCATGAGTGCTTGACATATGAAATTGGGAATATTAGGAAATGAGAGATAAATCTCCTAATAAAACAGCATCAGTTCTGTCTAGGCATGGTGGTGCACAGCTATAATCCTAGCACTCTAAAGGCTGAGTTATGAAGATTGACATGAGTTCAAGTCCAGCCTGGGATACATAATGAGTTTGAGGCCAATCTGAACTACATAGTTGAGACCCTGTCTCAAAAAACAAAAAAGCATCAATTCTTTAGTCCAGTAATATGTACTGAGGCATTAGAAAAGAAGTATATGGAGATTTACCCCATCTAGGTCAGAGTTCTTAGAAAATTTTCTATAGATTTCAGCTCAACATTTCTTTGTCCAAGACCAGTGATGAATTTCTTAGTTCACCTTTGCCTAGAGGACATGCTCTGCCTGGCAGTAATCAGTGCCCTTCAGAAACACCATAGAACTAAGGAGTGTTTGCTCCTTGAAAACTGGCCTAATTATGCAGCTAGTCCCAAGGAGGTGGCAGTGATGGTTCAGAAGAAGCACCAGACTACTATGCAATGAGAGATACTACTATGTTGCAAGGCTAGGCTTCAGCACAAGCAGCCAGTACAGGTATCAAGTCACAGTAATATTCTTCTAGAAAACAATCTCTAGATCCTGCATTATAGTCAATTAACTTTTTATTTATTTATTTATTTTTTTAAACCAGAGATTGAACTCAGGACCTTGCACTTGTCAGGCAGGCACTTTTGCCCCTGAGTTATCTCCCTGGCCTGCCTTTTTTTTTTTTTTTTGTGGTACCAGGGATTGAACTCAGGACCTTGTGCTTGCCAAGGAAGCACTTATTCCACTGAGCTACCTCCCTGGTCCTCCTGCTGTTCATCTTTAGATTCATTTAATCAGGAACAATTCCTATCATGGTCATCTGTAAAAGCAGATGGGACCACTTCCCCAGCCCCCATTCCTCTATTGCCTGGACTCAGATTTTGGATATCGGGGCTGGTGAGATAGCTCACTGGACTAAAGCACCTGATTAGGCAAGTGCAAGGACCATGGTCTGATCCTCTAAGCCAGCCCTGCCCTTAGGGTGCGCTGAACCTGACAGAATCCAGGTAGTGGTGCATACCTATAATTGCAACACTGGGGACACTGAAAGCAGGAGGATCCCCATGAGTCTGAACTGTGTAGTGAGACCCTGGGACAACCAAATACACTTTAAAAAAAAAAAAAAAAAAAAAAAGGAGAAGAAGGATATCAAGACGGTGAACCTACACACATACTAAAAGAGCTTAAAGAGGTTTATTAACCTGTATAAATCGAGGTCTCTGAGAAAAGTAGGGCAACCCTATGAGAGCAGTTTCCAAGTGTCTTGAGAGAGCAAAGAGAGGAGACTGGCCTGGGTTTTTATTTTGATCAGGAGTCCAGCCAAGGTGAGATTTCTGCACAAAGGCAGACTGCATGGTTTGAGTCTCCTGCTGGTTCTAAAGGACCGCTTGAATTTTCATGTCACCTCCTTGGAGGTAGTGCATGGAGAGAGGGGAGAAATGAAGCTTACAAATAGGCATCAAAAAATACTCAGTCTTTACTTTTTATTTTTATTTTTATTTTTTTTTTTTTTTTGTCTTTTTGAGACAGGGTCTCGCTATGCAGCTGAGGCTGATCCTGAGCTCACTTTTGTAGCCCAGGCTGGTCTCGAACTCGCACCAATCCTCCTGCCTCAGCCTCCCGAGTGCTGGGATTACAGGCGTGCATCACCACGCCCGGCAAGCTCAGTCTTTATTTTTATATGACCTTGACATGTTCATCTGTTTAGATTTGTCTAATGTGTCCTCGTTAGATTCAAATTTTATCTGTTTGGTGATTTAGCATAGGAGGGTTACTCAAGGCATACAAATTCAAAATTCTGATGAGCTATGTCTTACCATCATCACAGAGGGATTCTCTTTCTCTTTTATACTGCTTTTTTTCTTTTAGAACTAGGGATCGAGCTCAGGACCTTACATTTGCCAGGCAGGCACTTGTGCCCCTGAGCTATATCCCCGGCTCCTATACTGCTTTTTGATGCCTTAAATACTGTTTTTGTTTGATGTTAAAGCAGCCTTATTTTATTTTTTTTTTTAAAGATTTATTTATTTATTTATTGTTTCACAACCTTTGCTTGTTTATTCACTCATTTTTATGGCCGGCTCAGCCCACCCTGAGGGCAGGGCTGGTGCAGCATGTGGTGCCCAGGATCAAACTGCGGTCCCTGAAGCCACCCAAGCTTTCCCAAGCAGGCGCTTTAGACCACTGAGCCATTCTGCCGGGCCCAGCAGCTTTATTTTAGTTAAAAATTGCTTGGTATGACTTTGCCATTTCTCTGACTTTAGTCTTTCTTTATCCTTAATCTTGATTTTTTTAAATAAACAACTTACGCTGGAATTTAAAAAAAAAAAACTAATTAGTATTGGTGTCTTAAAAATTCTTTCTTATGTAAATATTTATTGTGAGCATATTACATGTCAAGCACAACATTAGACCCTGAAGCCTCATCGTGTTATAAACCAAAGTCTCCAGTTGCATAACTTTCTGAGAAGAGCAAGATTCTAGTTCAGGCAAAGTTCTTGCCCACTGTTGAACAGCCACTTTGAAATCCTTGCCGTCAGAATTTCCACAGAGCAGAGGTTATCACATGGTGAGAAACAAGGAATGCAGACTGTCAGTCTTCCCTGGAACACATATCCTGTTTCTGTGTAGTGTCATTATTTGAAGTATTTGTATTTGAATTCATCATCTTTCCTCCCTCAGTGGTAGGAAATTGAACTCAAGGTCTTGGGAATTATACTCTTTATGTGTTTCTTCATTTTGTGTCATGTTGATTTTATTCTACTTTTTTGGTGGTGGTGGTGGTGAGTTTACCAGGAATTGAACTCTGGACCTTGTGCTTGCCAGGCAGGCGCTATGCCGCAGAGTGATCTCCCCAGCCTGATGTTATTCCACTTTATTTTCTAGTTCGTTTTGATTTTGTGTGTGACTCCAGAGTTACTTGGGTATTTGCTTAATATCCAAATAGTTGGGGGCTTTTCTAGTAGCTCTCTCTTTACTGTGTCCCTTTTTTTTTTTTTTGAATTATTTATTTATTTATTTATTTGTTGTTTCAGAACCTTTGTTTGTTTATTCACTCATTTTTATGGCCGGCTCAGCCCGCCCCAAGGGCAGGGCTGGCGCAGCATGTGGTGCCAGGGATCGAACTGTGGTCCCTGAAGCCGCCCAAGCTTCCTCAAGCAGGCGCTTTAGACCACTGAGCCATCCCGCTGGGCTCCCTGTGTCCCATTTTTAATTCTATTTTACATGATCAGATAATGTACTTAAAATGATTTCTATCCTTTGAAAAGTTTTGGAGCTTGTTTTGACCCAGCATACAGTAAATTTGGGGTTTTTAAATTAATTTTAATGAGAAAGAAGTAGTAATGAGAGTTTCAAATCAGGTTAGTAGGACAGTAACAGTAATTAATACATTGCATATTGTTGTCTTCATAGTATTCAGAGGACTAGATGTACACATATCGTGTCTAAACACTATATACATAAAAAGGGTGTAATTTGTTATTATGTGCCTTGTTTTGATTAATCAGTTAAGTCCTTAGATGTGTTTTATTTTCTATATCCTTTTTAAGTTTTTGTCTCATTTTATTAATGTGTGGGGCATATTCTTCTGTGTATGAGTTTGCTGTTTTGTTATTTTAACTTAGTATGCTTTTGCTTTATGTGTTGAAAACTAAATTATTTATGGATTTAAATTTAGAATTTTTATTGCATTTTTAAAAGAATTATTTGTTTATTTATTTATTTGGTGCAGAGTCCTACTGTGTAGCTCAGACTTACAGTGATTCTCTTGTCTCAGTGGAATTTTTGTTCTTCTAGATAGCTGCTTAAATCTGCCTGTGGAGTCCCATTTCTTTTCTGTGCTGAGCATTTATTGCTTCCATAATTTTTCTCAAGATCCTCTATTTTTTGGTTTATATTTTCTCTAAAGTCAGTAAGCATGGTTTTCATTGTGGACACCATCTCTGCATTATCTGAGAAATTAGTTCTGATTTGATTTTTTTTCCCCCCCTAACTCTTGTTGTTAGCACTTTAGAGAAGCCAGGTGGGTAGCTTTCAGATTGTCCACCACCACCACCACCACCACCCCTGTTTGCC
>PVJA010043441.1:0-16794 GCA_004027025.1 Myocastor coypus | reverse complement strand
CCCTCAGGATTAAATTTGAGACCATAGACAGTACTTTGTAGAACTGTTGTTAGTGTTAGCCTTCGGGACGAGTCACGGCCATTGCTTGGCCATTTTGCTTTCTGTGAAAACCTGAGAGAATGTTTTTCTCTGGGTGACTCTCCTTAGACGCACTGCAGTTCATTCATTCATCCCTTTCCTCTGAGGTCCCATAATCTCCTTGACCAGGAAATTTGGGACACCTCTGAGTTATAGGATATTACAGCACAGGTTCTCTTATATCCTGGGTCTTTATTGACCTTGAAGGGCTAGGGCAAAAATATTGGCTGTCCTTATAGCCCTTCTTTTTCTCCAATTGTCGGTCTGTTAACTTACATTCTCAACCCTCCAGCAGAAAAGCTTTGTGATACTATTACTCTATAACATAGGTACTGGGCTTATCATCACTGGCTTTCCGAGTATCAAATATCTTTGACTTAGCTTGGAAATGATATTTTCTGACCATCATTGATATTCTAATAACTTTCCATACAATGTGATATAAGCAGTTACACAATTTTGACACAGATATTTGGAAATTCAAGGAAATACAAAATTGTAGCCTGCCAAAAACCATATTCTTGACAGGCTACAATTTTGTATTTCCATAAATGAGAACTTTAGCAAAAAACTAAAAACTCTCAAAGGACCAAATGAAAGCTGAGAACTAAAAAATGTAGTAACTAGTAGGGCTGGTGAGATAGCTCAACAGACTAAGAGCATGCTTAGGCTAGGGCAGGGACTGGGGTTCAATCCCCCTGTTATGGTTTGTGTACAAGTGTCCCCCAAAAGCCTCATACAGTCATGGGCACTTCTGGAATTTGTAATTGATTATTGTGAAAATGGGTGCTGTACCTCCTCTGGCGCAGGTGATTTGCATTTCAATGTAAGGGAGGAACAGAAGTTAGCTGCTTGAGATGCTGCTATCTCTCCCTGCTCTCTTGCTCTTTTGTCAGCCACCATAAAAGGTTGTTTTCTGCCATGTGCCTTGGAGCCAGCTGAATATGGACTGAAACCTCCACTAACTCTGAGCTAAATAATAAACCTTTCCTTCCCTCATTTTGAATGTTGGGTATTTGTCCCAGCAACAAGAGAGAAGTAACTAAGACACCCCCCACACACACCACACACAAAGCTGGCCGCACGCCTGGGTGCTCTGAGCCAGCACAAGACAGGGATGGTGGTGCATGCCTGTAATCCCAATGCTGGGGAGGCTTACACAGGAGGATCACTATGAGTTCGAGTTGTGTAGTGAGACACTACCAAACACATAAATAAAAAATAGTAACTAAAATTAAGAATTCAAGGGCTGGTGATATAGCTCAGCAAGCTTAGGCAACCTCAGGGACCATGGTTCAATCCCTGGCACAACATGCTGCACAAGTTCCACCCTCCAGGGAAGGCTGAGTCAGCCATAACATAAATAAATAAAAAGTGTTTTAAAAAGTTAAGAATTCAGTAAGTTTAACAGCAGATTATACAGTTAGAAACAATGTACTAAAATAAATAAAAACAATGCACTGGAATATAGATCAAGAAAAAAATCTGCTAACAAGAAAAAAAAGGAATCAACAGAAGGTACTTCATATACATTTAAAAGGAAAGGTATAAACAAAGTACAAGATGAAAACATATAGCACCACTGGCACACTAATCAAAGAAAGCTAGCATGGTTTTACTGTAGAAGATGCTCCCCCTATAGCCAGTATTCTTCAGTTTCTTAGTTGCCCAGCTAACAGTTCTAGTTGCAGTTCCAGTTGCTTCTGTTTCCTAGAAATAGCTGCTCATTGTGATACGTAGCTGATCACTATGATGCACACTGTACAAACTCATGCCTAACAAGCCATTCTGCCTCTATGCTTCTGGCCTGTCTATCCTATGTTAACCCTAGACCACCAAAAGTCAGGGCCTGATATTTTGGAATAATTCTGATAAGTATTCATTGATATAAATAAATCTGCATCCAAATCTTGGATGTCATTTTAATGATTCTGTTTGTCCTTACACTATTGCTACTATAAAACAGTGACAATTCAAGTAAGAATATAGAAAACTCTGAATTTATATGCACCAAAATAATATAGTTTCAAACCATATAAGGCAGAAATTTAGAGAATAGCCACAGAAAACAGTGCAAAGATTTTTGTTGCATATAGGGAGCAGTGTGGGCACGAATTGCTAAGGCTAAACATCATGGCTTAGTAATTTTATTCCTAAAATAAATACACACAGATGCTCAGAGATACATGTAGAAAATTCCCAACCCAGTAGTATTAACTGTCAAAATGTGAAAACAACTAGATGTCCATCAAGAACAGGTCAATCCATGGGCCAGTGAGATAGCTCAGCAAACTTAGGCAAGCACACAGGGACTGCAGTTCAATCCCCTGCATCATATGGATGCCAGCCCTGTTTCGAAGGCAGCCACACATGCACACAAAAGAAGCTAATAAAACAAGCTGGGTGTGGTGGCGTATGCCTGTAGTCCCAGCACTTGGGAGGCTGAGGCAGGAGGATTGGTGCAAGTTCGAGACCAGCCTGGGCTACAAAAGTGAGCTCAAGGCCAGCCTGAACTCCATAGTGAGACCCTGTCTCAAAAAGACAAAAAAAAAAAAAAAGAAAAAAAAAAAGTTAATAAAACAGATATCTATTTACTATACAACAAGGGAAACAAATTAACTACAGCTTCTTGTAACAATACAGCCTCATGGCTCAATAATCAAAGCCAAACACAATTCTATATGCCATCATTTAATTTACACCAGTGTTTCCCAATCTTTCCAACACACTACAGGAAACAATGGAGACTTTCCCTAACTGTTCCCATGAGTCTTCAATTTCACAGACTCATTTTCAGCACCTTGAACAATGCTTTAAACTTCTGCTTAACACATCAGCCAAAACCAGCCTCTCCTGAGTACAGAGCTGAAAATGACTAAAAAGTAAGTTGAGGGCAGGGCACTTGCTTCTCTGAACTGAACCCAAGATTGTCACACTAAACTATATTCTCTAAATTTTTCAATTTTTTTAAATTTTGTGACAGGATTTTGCTAAATTGCCCATACTCAGCTTGCACTTACAGACCTTTTCCCTCAGCCTCAAAGAGTGCTGAGATTACAGGCATGTGCCACCACACCCAGGCAAAATGACTAAAGTTTTGTTAAAAAGTTAAATTTAAAAATGTCAAATTTAGCGAGGCATGGTAGCACACATTCCAACACTCAGAAAGCTGAGACTGGAGGATTACCATTAGTTTCAGGCCAGCCTAGGCTATACAGTAAGTTCAAGACCACCTGCACTACATTATGAGACCCTATCTCAAAAAAAAAAGGTTTTCATAGTTTATTTCAAAAGCAATCACTGAGCAAATTAATGTAATTTACTAGGTATGGTATTGCAAGCCTACAATCCCAAAACTCAGGAGGCTAAGGCAGAAGTGTCCCTGTGAGTTTGAGACCAGCCTATAATGCACAGTGAAACCCTGTCTCAAAAAGACAAAAATAAATACAAATAAAATTATTTTTACAAATTTGATGTAATTTGTTCGACTGCATAAAAAAAGGGGACTGGGGAGACAGCTCAGTAGAATAAGCACTTGCTTGACAAGCTCAAGTACCTGTTTAATCCCTGATTCTGCAAAAATAAATGAATAATTAAGAAAGATAGAAATCAGTCTATCTACCTATCTTTGGCCACATAAATCATAATGTATCAAACCAAATATGAAAAAATTTATGAATACACAAGAGTAATCTAGCTAAATATTTAAAAATCATTCAAAACTTTACTTTTCAACAAAAAATGAAATACTTAAAAACTTAATTTCATAGTCTAGGTGTGGTGGCCCATACCTATAATTCTAGTACTCAGGAAGTTTTGGCAGGATTGCCCAGAGTTTAAGGCCAACCTTAACACAGCAAGTTTAAGGTCAGCCTGACCTACATACCAAGAACCTGTCTCAAACAAAAGAAAGAAAAAAATCACCACCATTTTTCATTGTAATTTTTAAAACCTGATTCTGTGCATGTTGAGCACTTTAATTAATCCAATCTTAATGGAGATCATGTGATAGATACAAAAATCCAAACAAATTAAATAATAAGTAAGATTTTAGCCAGTAGGGTGGAGCTTTGGATAGCCACAAATCATTTTAACATCCAAAAAATTTTTTAAACATATGGTTTTAAAACTTCATAAATAGACAAAGATAACTAGCCATTTGGGAAGGCAAAGAACAGAGCATTAACAGGGCACAACCTCAAAGTGTCCTGGTGTGCTAACAGAGCTATCACTCTTAGCATGCCTAGCTGGGAGACAATCATTCCCAGAGTCCTGTTACACTGTTAGGCACAAGACAGTTGACCTCACATTTTCAATCTGCTCTTTCCTAACAATTACACAATAGCTAAATCCTACTAGTTAAAACACAAACAGAATATTGTGTACAAGAAATACTGTGCTTCAGCAAAAAAGTTACTAATATTTTTATAGATCAAAAGGAAAATTCTTAGGCCAGCCCAATAGCTCAGCAGATTAAAGTGACTACAAGCAGGAGCAGGAAATAGGGGTTAGATTCCCGGGCCTGCTGTGCTGGCCCTGCCCCTGCCCCTGGAGCACGCTGAGACACCAATTAAGACTGGGTGTGGTGGCGCATACCCATAATCTGAGCTCGAGAGGCTATAAACCATCAGTTCTCAACCTGTGGGTCTCAACCCCAGAAGGGGTCGAACAACCAAAACACAGGGGTCACCTAAAGCCATTTCGAATCATAACTGTAACAAAATTATAGTTTTGAAGTAGCCACCAAAATTATTTTTTGGTTTGGGATCACCACAACATGAGCAACTGTATTGCGGGGACACGGCATTAGAAAGGTTGAGAACCACTGCTATAAACAGATGGATCACTACAAGTCCAGATCTAGTAGTGAGACCCTGAATACCCTGTAGACCGCTCCCTAAAAATGCAATTTAAAAATTCTTAATTTCAATTTAATTTCTTATTTATTCATTTCTAAGGGAAAAGAATTTACCTTTTGTGAGAGCTGAAGAAGAGTCTTCCTTTTTCTCCCTATTATATAAAGATTTCTTTCCTCTTCACCTTTTTCTATGCGAAAGTCTTCCAATCTCCTAAAAAAATGAAATATCCAATTATAAGTTACTGATCTGATACAGAGCAAAGGTACATCATCATGATACAACACAAAGATGATTTTGCTATGACTCATTTCAAAGTAAGGGACATGCCATCATGAAAATGTACATCATTTTTCTTTTGTGTACAAAAAAATACTAAAGGTCCTACTCTACAATTTTAACATTACTGAGAAGACACGGCTCTATATTTTGAACATTCTAATGGAGCAATATTTTGAGACTGCTATTTTGGCAATGGTCTGTATACCAAAAGAACAAATGCATTGAGGATGAACATTATGTTCTAGAGAAACCATTTCTTCTCAAGGTAAATCTGCAGCCCACATTCACGTTCTCCTACCCACAAGAGACTTCTAAATCAGATTCCACCCTTCATCACAGTTGTTCCATTCACCACTTTTATGTATACTGAAGGAGCACTGTAATGAACTCTTTCCCTTGTGACAAACAACATTACTGCCCCCACTGTATACCTCCTTGTGTCTTGACAAAAAAAACTACACAATTCATATCAATTAATAAAGTACAGGAACTCTGGAGAACCTAATGCACATCATCATGAACTATATGAAGTTCCACTTATATTAATGATGCAGTCAGGGGCTGGGGAGATAGCTCAGTAGAGGAAGTGCTTGCCTGGAAAGCACAAGGACCTGAGTTTAATCCCCAGTTCCATAAAAGAAAAAAAAATGAAGTCAAATAGGAAAAGTGATATTTTAAAAGAACACAGAGTCATATGTCCATGTTCTTTCTTTTCGAATGAATAGAATTTCAACCAATATTTGGTCAAGACAAACAACTTGACTGAACTGTGGGCCCAAAGAAATTACTTCTACTGAAAGCAACATTATGTACTCAGAACTCTGCACATTAAAGTTCTTTATCATCACACTTTTCCTACATTTTTTACAATGTGCATATAGTATAGTTAGAAAATAATTTTTTTAATTTTCTTAAAAAATAAAACCTAATAAAAAGCTATACAAAATTCACTTTCACTACATAGATAGCTGCCAAGGATGCCATGATTAATATCTCACATAATTCTTCCTCTATAAAATCCAACATGAAGGGTAGAGGTGTAGCTCAGTGGTACACTTAACAGGTATAAGGGTCTAGGTTTAATACCTAGGACTGTATCCCCACACACACAAAAAATCCAGAATAAGCTTTATTTTAGAATATAATGTAAGAACAAGCTATGCTTTTTAAATGGCCTTTCTTTTTGGCTGTCTGCCAAATAGATTTTGACAGCCAAATCCATTTTTCTTTTCATCCTTAAAATCTCAATTTTTATATCAAAATTCTTTCCTGACTCAAACAGAAACTGTAAACTGTGCATGGTGGGCATGGTGGCACAGGCCTATAATCCCAGCACTTAGGAGGCTGAGGCAGGAGGATTGCTTTAAGATTAGCCTGGGCTAAAGTGAATTCAAGGCCAGATTGAATTACATAGCAAAACCCTGTCTCAAACAGATAAAGAAAAAAAGAAAATAGAAGAAAAAGGAAAATAAAAAATAAGAGCAACTAAAGTTATTACTTAGCTTCCTCATTAATAGGACCACATGACAACACTCTGGTAAAAGTGATGAGCAAATACACCTGCCAAATGGCTGCTTCAAGGAAGTTGTCCCACCTAGAAATGCGCTTTCTGCCTTCTCCTTATCTTGCTTCTTCTGGCCTAAATTTCAATCTACAATAGACACTGTGATGTGACAGGAAAGTTTCACTGGAGATACTGAGCTCAATGTGAACTTAAGAATGAGAAGATAGGGGCCCAGCAGGATGGCTCAGTGGTCTAAAGTGCCTGCTTAGGAAAGCTTAGGCAGCTGTAGGGACCGCGGTTCAATCCCCGGCACCACATGCTGCACCAGCCCTGCCTTCAGGGCAGGCTGAGCCGGCCATAAAAATAAAGAAACAAACAAAAGTTCTGAATCAAGAAAAAAAGAAAAAAAAGAAGAAGAATGAGAAGAGAAGCTCAAAAGCACAGACCAAAAACACAAATGCCTACCTCCCTGGCTAACTGAGGAGCCCTGGCTCCAGCCTCACACTCTCTCTTTCCAGCCCTCCTATAGGTAAGAGAATACATGTTGAGAGTTTATCAAACAATTCTTTGGGTTCTTCAGGTTTTTCACTCCTGATGTCCATTTATTTTCCTTGGTTTTCACAAAAGTATCCCAAAATGAACTTTTTGGGTCTAAAACCACAAAACTAAGAAACATATATAAGGCTTTACTACAGCATACTATGTACATGTTAGTGATTTTTAGTATTCTTCATCAAAATTCAAGATTTTGCTTTTCATTACATTATTGAGTGCCTATAAAACCTCAAATTAACTGTGAAGCATGTATGTACCATCTGATGTTATTCATTCAAACGCTTCTGGCTAAACACACAAAGGAAACACTTCTCAAAATTAACACAGCAAACGTACAGCACATTGAAACATTTTCTTTAATATTATAAAAGCACAATAACATGATGGTACATGCCTATAATCCCAGCATTTGGGAGGCCGAAGCCAGGAGGATCATGAGTTCAAGGCCAGCCTGAAACATGGCAAGACCCTGTCTTCAAAGAAAGTATTTACTGTCTCCTTTTCAATGACTCAAAAATCCAACTCTAATAGAAAACAGAATGCTCAACACAAAACAGTGATTCTACATCTAAGTTAAAAAACATACAAGATGAACTATAACCCCTTCCTTTTTCAAGGACAACAGACAAGATGCTATGCAAGGCTGCTACAGTCACTTCAAAAGGACCAAAGAGTTTCCAATAGGTTATGCTTGGCCAAAAAGGTATCTATGAAGACCATCAGAAACAAACTGAATGTCAGAAATTTAAACAGTAAATATACTTCTTGAAATTAGTATTATACCAAGTTTCTTTAAGGTACATTAATAAGCACTGAGGTTCAATTTTTTGAAAATTCTTGTTTAAAAAAAGACAATTCTTTATGTTCTAGAGATATATAATAAAGTGCTTATAGACAAAATCATATTGTATCTAAAACTTTTAAAACTACCCTAGAAAAATGCTGATTACAACGACGTATACCTGTAAGCCCAGCTACTTGGGAGACTGAGACAAGAAGATCTCCAGTTGGAGGCTAACCTAGGCAACTTTTCAAGACTCTATTTCAAAATAAAACGATGGCTAGGGAGATAGCAGTCTAAGTGCCTTCCTGGCAAGCACAATGACCTAGGTTCAATCCCCAATACCATATGGCCATGCCAGACATGCTGTGCTGGCCACCAAAACCATGAAACTGGGCACGGTAGTGCTGTGCTGGCCACCAAAACCACAAAACCAGGCATGGTGGCACATACCTATAATCCCAGCACTGGAGAGTCTAGGACAGAAGGATCACTATGGGTCTGAGCTGTGCAGGAAGATCCTATAGCGAATAAATAAATAAATATAGCTCAAGGGCAGAGACCCTCCAGATCAATTCTCAGCACTGCAAAACATTAATAAAAATAAAAACACTAAAAGGAGAAAAAGTATAGATGAAATAAAATTAACTGTGAAAATATTTACAAAAGTAAAAGGTTAGAGAACAATTTGTTTTTTTAAAATCACACTTAAGATTTCCACCACTGGGGCCTGGCGGGATGGCTCAGTGGTCTAAAGCGCCTGCTTGGAAAAGCTTGGGCAGCTTCAGGGACCACGGTTCGATCCCCGGCACCACATGCTGTGCCGGCCCTGCCCTTGGGGCGGGCTGAGCCGGCCATAAAAATGATTGAATAAACAAAGATTCTGAAACAAGAAAAAAAATAAATAAATAAAATTAATTAAAAAAAAAAAAAAAAAAAAAAAAAAAAAAAAAAAAAAAAAAAAAAAAAAAAAAAAAAAAAAAAAAAAAAAAAAAAAAAAAAAAAAAAAAAAAAAAAAAAAAGATTTCCACCACTGCTAAAAATATATTTATATGATTATGTACACAACTAATAGAATAAAAGATGAGTAAGTAACCACATGAATATATTTTCACAAATAAAAACAATGTAAATAAATATCCTACAACAAACCTAAATATGCCTAGTGGTACCTCTGGTACAACCACTCTTCGTTTCCAAGCCTGCAGGTCCCGTTCTGTTGCAATCTGACTCCGAGGAGCATTTTGGTGCATCTGACGGACACCTTCAACTTGTCCACTACGACGCAAACCAATATTTGGAGGGGACTGGATGTCTAAACTTGCTCTTCTAAAGCCTAGGAAATGATTAAGAAATGACTACAAACTAATTTGCAATCAGTACATACATAACAAGCACACATTATTCCTACATATCAAAAATCAAAGAAATGAAAGGACCTACTGAAAACAAACAAGTCTTGATGGGACAAAGATCAAAAAGTAGAATATTGAACATTTCACTTTGTTAAAAACTTGTTTTTGAGGCAGGTGTGGTGGCACATGCCTATCATCTCAGCACTTGGGAGTCAGAGAAAGAAGGATCACCCTGAGTTTGAGGTCAATATGGGCTACACAGTTTGAAGTCAGTCTGAACTGCATACTCACAACCTGTCTCAAAACAAAACAAAACAAAAAAAACTTGATTTCCACTTTTACTAGACTTTCTGAATTAAATAATGTATACAGTTTTTTTTTTTTTTTTAGGAAATTGATACTGAACAGACACCTCAAATCAAGGTGGCTTTTGTTTTTTGTTTTTTTTTTTTTTTTGTCTTTTTGAGACAGGGTCTCGCTATGCAGTTGAGGCTGGTCCTGCCCTCACTTTTGTAGCCCAGGGTGGTCTCGAACTCGCACCAATCCTCCTGCCTCAGCCTCCCAAGTGCTGGGATTACAGGCGTGAGCCACCACGCCCGGCTTAAGGTGGCTGTGAACCGTGGGAGCTGAACAGCCACAGAGCAGCTGCCAATGCAGATACGAACACCAGCTTCGGACAGAGCATGAAAGGGCAGGCAGGTGAAAAGGTGACACAGCCATGGCAAAGTTCTGATCCCAGAAGCTGCTGTCAAGGTGGGCTCAGCAAGCAGGGCAACTATCCTGAGCTAGAAGCCAAAAATGTTAGAGACAAAGTGCAAAAGCAAAGTTCAGGCACCACACTCATTTTCTTAAAAGACAAGGTGAATGGGCTCCTCTGTGATACAGTCCAGATACAGAAGACTACTTCATTTTCCAGTGGGCCATACCAACTCCTACTCCGACTACATAAGCTCTCCTTGCCACAGGAGTAAACGTTAACTCCTGCATTCTCTTATGGACCACCTCCATCCCCCAACCACACATGAAGTCAATGTTCCACAACGCTGTGCTCTACCTACCAACACACAAGACAGGGAAACATCTGAGCAGGAGATACAGGCTGGTGGAATAGCAGCCCCCAGGTTCAACATCCAGTACCAGAAAAAAAAAAATTAAAATTAAAAAAGCAAGATGTAAGCCGGGCGTGGTGGCGCACACCTGTAATCCCAGCACTTGAGAGGCTGAGGCAGGAGGATCAGTATGAGTTCGAGACCAGCCTGGGCTACAAAAGTGAGCTCAAGGCTAGCCTGACCTGCATAGTGAGACCTTGTCTCAAAAAGACAAAAAAAAAAAAAAAAAAAAAGATGTAGTGAAGTAGAATACTTTTTTTTAATTGAAAAGCAAATAAAATTCTAAGTTTAACTGCCAGCCAGGTGTGATGGCACATACCTATAATCTCAGCACTAGGGAGGCTAAGGCAGAAGGATGGCAGTGAGATTAAGGCCACCTTGGACTACAAATAGTGAGTTCAAGCCCAGTATGAACTACATATTGAGGCTTTGTCTCAAAAATCTAAGAAATTTTTATTAAATATTAAATTTAAATTTAGCTGCCCATATCACAGTGCTATTTATTCTCCAATAATCTGAACACACAACATTAGTCATAGTACTTCTTTCTCTCTCTCTCTCTCTCTCTCTCTCTCTCTCTCTCTCTCTCTCTCTCTCTCTCTCAAGTGTATTTGATACAAGGTCTCACTGTGCAGCTTGGACTCATAGTGATCCCCCTGTTTTCAGCATCTCTAGCCCAGGAATCTACATGCCATCTTGATGGTGGGGCGGGACTAGCATAGCATGTGGTGCTGGGGATCAAACCCCAATCCCTGAGCTTGCCTAAGCAGGTACTTAGTCTAGCACCAAAAAGAAAACCAGGTGAGCCGGGTGTGGTGGCTCACGCCTGTAATCCTAGCACTTGGGAGGCTGAGGCAGGAGGATTGGTGCGAGTTCGAGACCAGCCTGGGCTACAAAAGTGAGCTCAGGACCAGCCTCAACTGCATAGCGAGACCCTGTCTCAAAAAGACAAAAAAAAAAAAAAAAAAAAAAAAAAAAAAAGAAAACCAGGTGAACGGGCAAGTAATATCTCCTATAATATACTGTCAAAGGGCAAAAGCAAGGTACAAAAGAATGTACATATATATATTCCTCTGGCTCTTCTGCTAACATATTCAGCACCCAGCACCCACTACTCAGGATACTGCCCTACAATATTTAAGTTAAATCCAATCATGAGGAAATGGTCACACCAATCCATATTGAGGGGAAAATTCCTGTGAAGCAAGACTGAACCCTTTCAGACTGTCTGTGCTATGAAGAAACTAATGCAATATGCAATGCTTGACTAATCCTGAATTTTTTTTTTTAATGAGCAGAACAATGTATTAGGCGAAAGAAAGCTCCTGTCCGAGAGAGGGGCAGGAGCAGGGTTCCGAGTGGGTGTCCCCCGAAGCTGTCTCTTCCAGGGACTTTTATAGAGAAGACGTGGGAACTCACTTAGGTGGGTATCAGGTGGGACAAAGACTATGGCCAACCAGTGAGATTACAAGCACCACTGCTCAGGTAAAATTGATTAACATCAGGATCCAGTGAGAAGGCAAGTCACGTAGCAAGTGGGCAAGAATACCACCTATTGAGCTTGGGCTCGCGACTCTTTTCAGGATCTTTCAAGATGACTGATACCTACTTAGAGTATCAATCCCTGATGTCCATCCCCAGGAAGTATGTAGTTGCTTCTGTTTACTCTTGTCTTGAGATCTGGCCCACAGTGGAAGAGTGTCTGTCTCTAGTTGGAAAGTCACCTAGTCTTCCATGTTGTCCTTGAGGACCTGGCCCTGTCTGACTGCCTATAATATTTCTATCTAATTTAGCTGTCTACAACATTCCTCCCTCTGAAGAAGTAACCTGAACTGCTGTGAAGGAACTGTGGGCGATGACCACTCTGGCTTCTTCAGGGGTCGTAGTTGTAAACCGGCAGTCAGAGATACTCTCCAGAGGTCCTATCTAAAGGCCCTCAATAGACACCAGGCATTTTATCTTGGGTAGGTAGAATCGCTTTAAATCTCCGTCCAATGATCTCAGTGGGATGTCCAAATGATGCAGGAAGAAAAAACTGATCTGGGGTGGATGACCTCCAGTAGAGAGCCTCCAAATGACATAGGGAAAACCGATCCCCAACCTGAAAAGTACCTGGGACAAGTTCGTGTTCTCTCAAACTGAATAATGAATTTTAGGAACAAATGGAGGTTATGAGCAGAACATATTTATTTCTTTTTTTAATTTTATTTTTTTTTTCTTGTTTCAGAACCTTTGTTTGTTTATTCACTCATTTTTTTTTTAAATTTTTTTGAGGTTTTTTTTTTTATTTTTATTTTATTTTATTTTTCTTGTTTCAGAACTTTTGTTTGTTTATTTATGTTTATGGCCAGCTCAGCCTGCCCTGAGGGCAGGGCCGATGCAGCATGTGGTGCGGGGGATCGAACCGCGGTCCCTGCAGCCACCCAAGCTTTCCTAAGCAGGCGCTTTAGACCACTGAGCCATCCTGCCGGGCCCCTATTCACTCATTTTTATGGCCGGCTCAGCCCACCCGAGGGCAGGGCTGGCACAACATGTGGTGCCGGGGATCGAACCTCGGTCCCTGAAGCCACCCAAACTTTCCCAAGGAGGCGCTTTAGATCACTGAGCCATCCCGCCGGGCCCAGAACATATTTATTGAGGGAAAGAAAGCTCCTGTTCAAGAGAGGGACAGGAGGGGGGTCCCGAGTGGGTGTCCCCCCTGAATTTTTTTTTAAAAGGCACAAAGACAATACTGAGGTGGAAAAAACAGTGAAATGAGAAATATAAACAACAAAGCAATATTGTAAAAGCTAAATATATTGAGTGTAGTTACTGTACTATGGTTACGTAAGAGAATGATAATTCTCTGAAAATACAGAATGACCCAGTAAGGTAAAAAGTGTTATAAGGTGTTTTCAACTGACTCTCGAATGCTGACTGAATTAAGAAAAATTAGTCTCAATTCAATTATTCAAGAATTACATAATTCTGGGGCTGGGGAGACAGCTCTATGGCACAAGTGCCTGCCTGGCAAGTGCAAGGCTGTGAGTTTGAACCCCAGTCCCACCAAAAAAAAAAAAAAAAAAGAATTACATAATTCCCTTGTGTTAAAACAAGGGAAAGCTGGGCCAGCGAGATAGCTCAGTGGACTAAGTGTGTGCTTTAACAAGCACAGGGACCAGGGTTTAATACCCAGTCCTGCAAGTTGCACTGGCTCTGCCCCCTGGGCACACTGAGAAAGGGACCAAGTCCAGGCATGATGGTGCACACCTGTCATCCCAGCACTGGAGAGGCTGAAAATAGGAGGATCATTTTAAGTCTAAGCTGCATAATAAGACCCTGTACCAAATACATTAATGAAAAAAAAAAAAAAAAAAAAAACCAAACACACACACACAAGGGGAAACACATCATGTATAGTTTTTCTTTGAAAGACACTTTTTGTTTACCAGGCACATTCCAATAATCCCAGCTACTCAAAAGGCTGATGCAGGAGGATTCCAAGTATAAGGCCAGCTAGGGAAACTTTTTTTTTTTTTTTTTTGCTTTTTGAGGCAGGGTCTCACTGTGCAGTTCAGGCTGGCTTTGAGCTCACTTTTGTAGCCCAGGCTGGTCTCGAACTCACAACGATCCTCCTGCCTCAGCTTCCCAAGTGCTGGGATTACAGGCATGAGCACAGTGAGACCCTGTCTCAAAAAAAAAAACAAATATAAGAGAGTTACAGACATAGCTCAGTGGTAGAACACTTGTCTGGTATATATAAAGCTCTGGTTTCTACTCCCAGGAATTAAAACAAACAAAAACTACTTTGCTATATGTCCCTATTAAACATATTTTTTATAAATACTATTTTTAAATAAGCCAAAAAAAGTTTCATCATCCTTCCATAGTACTTGAAAATCAAATGCCCATTTGCTACATCCCTTTATCAAGTAACAAACCTGCCTGAGAATACTTCTTAAATTACAAATATATATTGCTTGAAGTTTTTTGGAACGCACACACTTGCCAACAACTTTATATGCTCTTCAATTCCAACACAGCCACATTAACTATTTCCCATGGGTTTATTACCTCTTCGAGGTGTCTCTTCCCCATTTGCAAGTCCACCAAGACCAGGGTCCTGATCTGCTCCCATCCTCTGATCCTGCTGCTGCTGCAATTGCCTTATCATTCCATCAAGGATGCTGGACTCTGGGCTTCCCTCACCATTGTCATTGGTCTGGAGGCTTATAACTTGCTCAATTACCTCTCCATCACCTGCAAGTTCAATTCATGAATATGTAGTCATAACATACATGAGTAGAAAAAAGAAAGCAAAACTTCATGAGACATCAATTAAAAATCTGTTAAGAGCTAGGAATGTAGCTCAGGGGTGAAGCACTTGTGTGATATATGTAAGCACTAATGAAATAAAATACAATAAAAATTGTTTTTTGAGTTTCTGTTTTCAAAAAACACAAACAACCAAGAAGATAACTTTCATATCTACAACTAAGAAAAATTCAGAAGAGACAAAACCCAAAGTTTAAAGCACTAAGGAACACAGAAATCTCACAGGCACCTCTATGATCCCTGGAAATAAGAAACGTTTCACTACTCCCTTATTGACCAGTCTCTCCCTGTAACACAGTAATATTAGGTGGTTTCTGATGTGGAGAGAAGCAATAATATTTAATGTCTTCTCTATTATTTTAAGGAAAGGGTATGATATTTTAAGTCTTCCTCAAAAGTGACAGCCAGAGCTTTCTTTGCCTAAAGATACTTAGCATGTGCAAGCTGACAGAGGTACTTACACATGACCCTTCACAAAGCTTGACTCACTGTACCCCTAGTTACCTATTGAACAAAGCTGGTTATCTGTATGTCTTCACTCAAGCACAGAACTCATTTTTCAAATAATTCCTTTTCAGAAATATTTATAACAGGTACAGGATTAGTGTTGATGGGAAAAAAGGTCACATGGTTGTGAGTTTGGAAATACATTTTACAAATGTCACTATTTTCATGCATAGATTCTTTATAAAAAGTCTACTACCATCAAGATACATCTGTTTTCAACTGACTTTCTCCCCTCCTCTTAAATGGAACATTAATCAAAAGGAATGCAAAGGCATTATTTGCCATCATACCAAAAGATCCAGAATCTTTTTCTTTTTTCTTTTGTCTTTTCTGTATTTAGGGCAGGGTCTACAGGATCTCACTACATAGATGGACTCACAGCGATCCTATTTTCAGCCTCACAAGTGCTGGGATTATAGGCATGCACCACCACGCCCAGTCTCAGTCACCATCTCGGCACTTCCCATGGGTGGAGCTGGACATTGGGCACTTTATTCTGCTGAGCTATCAGGTCGGCCCTAAGAGCCAGAAATTGAACTGACAGCATTACAGAGGAAAAACGCTTCTACTCAACTACTCAAACATTTACATGTACATACTAAATATTTTTGTTTTAATCATAACATCTTTATTTTACTATGGAAACCAATAAGGAACTTATAAAAGTGTATAGTCATAGTTCAGATTAACTTTATTTTTTTAAATCTTTTTTTATTTATTTGGTACAGGGTCTTGGCTACAGTTTACAGACTCCTACTGATCCTTCTGTCTCAGCCTCTCCAATGCTAGGATCACAGGTATGTGCTACACCACCAGGTTTCCGTAGTCGGCACAGAATGCAATACTGGGGATTGATCCCTGATCCTTGTATTTGCCAGGCAAGCACTTTAGACTGCTAAACTATCTCCCATGCCCCAGATTAACTTTATCTTAAAAAATTGTTTTTAGTAACTCAAGAAATGAGAAAGTGGTAAAATTTAACCATACTAGCAATACTTAAGTCCCGGGCAAGTACCTCAGCAGATTAAAGTGACTGTAAGCAAGCAGGGGTCAGGGGTTTGATCAGGGTGCACCGAGACAGCAATTGAGACTGGGCATGGTGGCGCATGGCTGTAATCCTAGCTCTTGGGAGGCTGTAAACAGGCGGATCACTGTAAGTCCAGATCTAGTAGTGAAACCCTGAACACCCTGTAAACCCTCCCCTAAAAAAACAGTATTTAGTATAAATGGTCTACACACTCCAATTAAAAGATATCAGGTTGGTCATGTCTACAAAATACTTGCATACATTAAAAGACACAGGTGAGAAGTAAAAAGCTGAAAAAGATATCATTCCAACACAATTTTTTTTAAGTGGGATTACACTAATACAAAACAAAATAACACTGTCTATGGTCTCAAACTTAATCCTGAGGGTATTTGAACCTGGAAGATACAAAAAAAAAAAAAAAAA
>PVJA010043440.1:0-16761 GCA_004027025.1 Myocastor coypus | reverse complement strand
TTTTTTTGTCTTTTTGAGACAGGGTCTCACTATGCAGTTGAGGCTGGCCTTGAGCTCACTTTTGTAGCCCAAGCTGGTCTCGAACTCGCACCGATCCTCCTGCCTCAGCCTCCCAAGTGCTGGGATTACAGGCGTGAGCCACCACGCCCGGCTCCAACAGCCAATTCTGACAGCAACAATGTGGCTTACATTCAGTCCAGTTACCACTCGAACCGTGAGGGGTCAGTGCGCGTGGAGTGACGGTTAGTGCCAACACCTGCTCTCGCTTCTGTTTTTTTTTTTGGCTTTTTGAGACAGGGTCTCACTATGCAGTTCAGGCTGGCCTTGAGCTCACTTTTGTAACCCAGGCTGGTCTCGAACTCACACCGATCCTCCTGCCTCAGCCTCCCAAGTGCTGGGATTACAGGCGTGCGCCACCACGCCCGGCTCACTTCCGTTTTTTTGAGACAGGATTTATTACGTTGTTCAGGCTGGCTTCAAATCCATGGGAAGCTTGCTGCCTTAGCCTCCAAGTGCTGGAACTCCCAGTGTGCACCACCAGGCCCAGACTGCCTTCGCTTCGGATGCCAGTATGGAGACCCCATGTTACCACCCCACGCTGGCACCAACTGAGCTGGCCAGTCTGAGAATGCTGCGGGAGGAGAGGGGCTGGGACAGGTCCTACTGCCTGGCAGGGTGTGCACAGGGAGCACCGAGGCACCAAGGCCAGGGAGAAGAGGGGCTGATACTCTGCAGCCTCGAGGAAGCCTGTGGTCCCAGGCCTTCCTCCGATGTCCCTAATGCTCAGTATCTCATTACGGCTGCCCTAGAAACCTTCTAGAACCTGCCACATGAACACAAAGCTGCCACTGTTAAAGTGATGGCCCATCGGCAGAAGAGGAGCGGAGGGGGCTTCGATCCTTCAGACCCTTCATAAATGACAGAAGCAGTCCCACATGTCAGGGAGCAAGCAGGGGTTAGCCTGTGGTGACTTGCTACCTGTAGAAAAACGAATCTATGTCTCTAGGTAAGCCCATCTGCAAGGCCTAGCTTCGGAGGCCTTAAAAGTCTGCCACCTGGGTGGGATGCAGCTCAAGGACACAGCACCTGCCCAACACAAACCCTGGGCTCAACCCCCAGCACAGCAACTTGAAAAATGAAAATATAAACCTTTACCCCTGCACACAGAAGGTAAAATTAACACAGAACATCTGATACCTGGGCACAGGAAAGCAACTGAAACAAAACCCCAGGCTGCAGACCATATAACTGGCCACAACAAAGATGAGGGTCTGAAGTTATTGGAGGGCGGACCAGGAGAAGATACTCGCAGCACGCAGGCCCCTACGTGGCTGTCACTTAGGACTACCTGTGCAGTCACTTCTTCCCAACAAGGACACCAGGAAACTCAAAAGATAAACGGACAAAACACAGGAGTAGGCAAACCACCGGGAGGGCCACTGATGGAAGAAGGGCTTCGCCAAGTAGTCTGAGGAGGACTTGGAGGCCTCTGGGCACAGACTTCCGAGGCAGCATGGCCCCACAGGAAGCTGCAGAAGAGGACACCAGCAGATGGATGCAGCCGGGGAAGGCCCAGGCTCTGGCGGGATAGCAGTGAAGTCTGCTGGAGCTACTTGTGTCCGTGCAGGTACAGAAGTCTGAAGCAGAAGGGACGGTGCTCATCACGCGCCCAGAGCACTGTGGCACTGTGGGGGCCGAGTGAGAAGTCCAAGGGCGCAGGGCCAGGGTTCCCCGGTGTAAAACGGGGCACTATGGACCCAGAGCCAACAACATGTTTCAGAAGGCCGATTACAAATTGAAAAACAAACTTTCTGGATTGCCAGTCCTGTTGCCTTGTTTTGGGCTTTTTTTTTTTTTTTTTAAGATTTTTTTTTGTTTGTTTGTTTATTTCTCTTCGTCTTCTTTTTTTTTTTTGTCTTTTTGAGACAGGGTCTCGCTATGCAGTTGAGGCTGGCCTTGAGCTCACTTTTGTAGCCCAGGCTGGTCTCGAACTCGCACCAATCCTCCTGTCTCAGCCTCCCGAGTGCTGGGATTACAGGCGTGAGCCACCACGCCCGGCTTGTTTATTTCTCTTAAACCTCATTTATTTGTTTGTGTTATGGCTGGCTCAGCCCGCCCTGGGTGGGGGTGGGTGCACAGTATGTGGTGCCAGGGATCTTTTTCTATTATTTATTTATTTATTTATTTTTTCTACAGGATCACGGTTCGAACTTAGGACCTTACACTTGCTGGGCAGGCACTTGTGCCACAGCACTATCTCCCTGGCGCCTGGTTGAACTGTTATTTATGTATTTATTTTTGCAGAATCAGGGTTTGAATTCAGGCCCTTGTACTTGCCAGGCAAGTGCTTATTCTAATGAGCTATCTTCCCAGCCACTTGAACTGTGTGTGTGTGTGGTTTTTTTTAAGAAATTTATTTTATTTTTTTTGTTTCAGAACTTTTGTTTGTTTATTTATTTATTTTTATGGCCGGCTCAGCCTGCCCTGAGGGCAGAGCTGGCGCAGCATGTGGTGCCGGGGATCCAACTGCGGTCCCTGCAGCCGCCTAAGCTTTCCTAAGCAGGTGCTTTAGACCACTGAGCCATCCTGCTGGGCCCCTTGAACTGTTTTTTTACAGGAGGTTTTATTCTTTTTTTGGTGCCGAGGACCGAACCCAGCGCTTCCAGCTCACTAGACAAGCATTCTACTGCTGAGCCAAATCCCCAGCCCCTGCCAGTTACTCTGATCGGACATTATACGTGGCATAACTATAATGAGAGCCACACTGTAGCCATAAGTATATGCAATCACTGTCAACAAAAAACATTTAAAAAACATGCATTCAAAAAGAAAAAGTGAGGGGCTGGGGAGATAGCTCCGAGGCACAAGTGCCTGCTGGGCAAGTGTAAGGTCGTGAGTTCGAACCCTGGTCCCACAAAAAAAAAAAAAAAAAGAAAAAGTGGGCTGGGGAGATAGCTCAGTGGGCTAAGCGCCTGCCTGGCAAGTGCAACGTCCGGAGTTCAATCCCCTGTTCTAGGGAAAAAGAAAGAAAGGAAGAAAGAAAGAAAGAAAGAAAGAAAGGAAGGAAGGAAGGGAGGAAGGACGGACGGAGGGAAGGAAATGGCAGGGAGCTAATGCAAGGCACTGTTGATAGGCTCTGGCCCTAGTATAAACTGCTAACATCATTACGGTGGTCATCCAATACGGCTGATGCCCATAAAGCAAAAGCCCATCTTCCCAAGGCCACCTCCCCTTCTTCTCCCACTCAGCCCATAAAAGCCTCAGCCTGCCTTGGTTCCAATCCAGAGGATTTATCTTCCTCAAATTCTCTCCATCAGCCGGGTGTGAGGGCACACACCTGTAATCCCAGCACTTGGGAGGCTGAGGCAGGAGGATCACTGTGAGTTCGAGACCAGCCTGGGCTACAAAAGTGAGCTCAAGGCCAGCCTGAACTGCACAGTGAGATCCTGCCTCCAAAAAAAAAAGCAATTTCTGCTGTGCTGGTTACCTGAAAACACCTATGACCTGTTATCTCCATTCTGCGTAAGGCTGTGGTGGACTCAGCCTGAGAGGAAGGGAGTGCGAGGCCCACAGGAGCAGGGCTGTCTGGATGCCCGGCCTCACAGCTAGCACCACACATCATGAAGCCAACAGGACACACTCCCCAGGTCTTCCAACGCCCGTAGATAATAGCAAGGTATTAATAGCAAGAACAGAACTCAGGACCCTGTGTTTGCCAGGCAGGCTCTGTGCCAGAGGTATCTCCTCAGCCTCTGCAATAGTTCTTTTTTTTTTTTTTTTTTTTTTGTCTTTTTGAGACAGGGTCTCGCTATGCAGTTGAGGCTGGTCCTGCGCTCACTTTTGTAGCCCAGGCTGGTCTCCAACTCGCACTGATCCTCCTGCCTCAGCCTCCCAAGTGCTGGGATTACAGGCGTGAGCCACCACACCCGGCTTGCAATAGTTCTTAAATCACAGAATTGCAGTTTCTTAGTACTATATGCCACCACAGTACTGTCTATTATCTTAGTACTGCCTCATCTTACTGATGTCTGTCACACTGTCTTAGTACTTAGAACTGTCTCGTTGTCTCAGTACTATCACATCATCTCATCATCTAGGTAGTACTATCTGTATTCTCTTAGTACTGTCACATTATTATTATTTTTTTTTCAGGACCAGGGTTTGAACTCATGACCTTGTACTTGCTAGGCAGGCACTTGTGGCATGGAGCTATCTTCCTGCACCGTTTTTTTTTTGGTCTTTTTGAGACAGGGTCTTGCTATGCAGTTCAGATTGGCTTTGAGCTTACTTTTGTAGCGCAGGCTGGTCTCGAACTCACACTGATCCTCCTGCCTCAAACTCCCAAGTGCTGGGATTACAGGTGTGCACCACCAAGCCCGGCCTGTCACATTACTTTTGAAACAGGTATTACTGGAAACAAGGGTATAACCATGTGCACAGGCATGAACTATGGCTGTTTTAGCAAGAAAATAGGAAACAACTTTTAAAAAACGTGGACACAGAATAGTGCTTTTCTGAGCAACTTCTGAGATTCGTATTACTTATTTATTTATTTTAAATTATGGCTGGCTCAGCCTGCCCCGGGGCTGGGGCTGGCGCAGCATGTAGTGCTGGGGATTAAACTGCGGTCCCTGAGGTTGCCTAAGCAGGCACTTTAGACGGCTGAGCCATCTTGCTGGCTCCAAGATTTGTAATTTTTTTTTTTTTTTTTTTTTTCCGGGATTGGGGTTCAAACTCATGACCTTGCACTTGCCAGGCAGGCACTTATGCCACAGAGCTATCTCCCCAGCCCCATGACTTTTTTTTTTTTTTTGGCTTTTTGAGACACGGTCTCACTGTACAGTTGAGGCTGGCCTTGAGCTCACTTTTGTAGCCCAGGCTGGTCTCGAACTCGCACCGATCCTCCTGCCTCAGCCTCCCGGGTGCTGGGATTACAGGTGTGAGCCACCACGCCTGGCTAAGATTTGTAATTTTTATTTTTAAATTTTATTTTATTTTTGTTTAAAGAATTTTTTATTTTATTTTTTTTCTTGTTTCAGACCTTTGTTTATTCACTCATTTTTATGGCCGGCTCAGCCCGCCCCGAGGGCAGGGTTGGTGCAGCATGTGGTGCCGGGGATTGAACCGTGGTCCCTGAGGATGCCCAAGCTTCCCCAAGCAGGTGCTTTAGACCACTAGCCATCCCACTGGGCCTGATTTGTAATTTTTAGATGCTATTTTTCAGACTGAGTCTCTCTAAGGGCATTCTCCTGAGCACTCTGAAGTGACACAGGACAGACAAGAGCTGGCTGGGTGGCTCCTGATGAACTCCACGGCAATGCATGGAGAGACAACGCCTCCAAGGGCTGCCACTAATCCCTCCCCGTTCTTCTCTGCCGAGACAGAAGCGGGCAGGCGGCAAGGGCAAAGCTGGGAGCCTGAGCTTCTGACTGTCCCTCCCAGCTAGGCTTCCGTGGGCCCCTAGTCCTGGCCTGCCACTCTCACCTCACGCATCTAACTGACTCGAGGGTCAGCAGGATAAAGGCAACTGCAGGGGCGGGCTCAGGACCAGGGGACGCCTATGGCACAAGGCCAACAGGAGGCCAAGAGGTGGCTCATGACAGCCGTGCACAGCCCAGCCCCACCTGGACTTTGTGGAACATCTGCAGGTTGATGGCTTTGACGTCTTCCAGCTGCTGGCGCAGGGCGATGAGCGTGTCCTGCTTCTCATGTGTGTCCTTCTCCAGTAACTTCATGGCGATTTCCATCTCGGCTTTCATCCCAATTTGTAATTCCAGTTCTTTTTCTAGCTCCTGTAAAGGACGTTTGAGAGGAACATGCCGTAAAGTGGATTCTATTTTTTGTCTTTTTTTGAGACAAGGTCTCACTATGCAGTTCGGGCTGGCCTTGGGCTCACTTTTGTAGCCCAGGCTGGTCTCGAACTTGATCCGATCCTCTTGCCTCGGCCTCCCAAGTGCTGGGATTCTAGGTATGTGCCACCACGCCTGGCCTGGTTAGGTGGATTCTAGTCTGTGTTAACTTGGTCTTACAGCCTGAGCCCTGCTGAGAGGGCAGGTGGCACTGGTGCAGGTTTGGGAGGCTGAGCAGTCCCCAGCTTCCCTGGAGTGAGTTTTTCCCTTTTCCTCATAGGCAGTGAGATCCAATTCCATGGTACGTCAGCATGGGATGTGGGAACAAAAGCCTGAGTGCGGCTCCTGGTGCCCTCCCAGCTCAGCCTGTGCTGTGCTTGAGTCCACCATTTTGGAACGGTTCTCTGTCCCTGGTGACTCAGGACACACTGCTGCACAGGCCTTGGGAGCAGCAAAGGAACAGAGCAGGCCTGGACACTGCACTTGGTGACCTGAGCCGCTGAGCCAGACAGTGGAAATAAACAGGCCAGCGTGAACACTGACATAAGAGCGCTGCTGGAGAAAACCCTTGGTTAGTGTCCCAGTGGCCTCTACACAGGGCTACACGATGAGAACAAGACCCAGACTGTAGAAAAGGCTGCTTCTGCTGGCGGTATCTGGGCTGCAGCACGTGCACAGGGGGGTCGAGGGGACCCCCAGCCCGGCACGCACCTGCCGCACTCTCTTCTCCTCCTTCAGCTGCTTCCACACGTCGCTGTACATCTCGTCCAGCCCCTGCCGGGTCTGCTTGTAAGTCTCCAGCTCGACCTTGGTGTCCTGCTTGGTTATCTGCATGGAATGAGAACACAGGGAGCAGCGTCGTCCTCACAGACAGCAAACCAGCTACAGCACAGTACTGAGAAGGACGCAGTGGCCCTTCTGCAAACGCCTGATGACTCCCATCTTCCAAGCGTAACAGGGAAAGTTTAAGATCTTCTTGTTACTATTCATTTATCTTGTGGTACCAGGCACTGAACTCAGGAACTTGTGTTTATTTTTTTATTTTTTTTAAAATTTTATTTATTTATTGATTGATTGATTGATTGATTGATTGATTGTTTCAGAACCTTTATCACTCATTTTCATGGCCGGCTCAGCCCACCCCGAGGGCAGGGCTGGCGCAGCACGTGGTGCCGGGGATCGAACCGCAGTCCCTGAAGCCGCACAAGCTTTCCCAAGCAGGCGCTTTAGACCACTGAGCCATCCTGCTGGGCCCCAGGAACTTGTGTTTAATCCACTGAGCTATCTCTGGCCCAAGATGTTATTTCTTTTTTTAATGTACTCAGCACAGGGCCTCACTACGCAGCCTGGACTCACAGTGACCCTCCTGTCTCAGTCTCCCTAGCACTGGGATTCCAGGCACGCACCATACGCCTGGCCTGGTGGCTGTCAGAGTGCCTAGGCGGGGCCTGCGGGGCATGCAGTGCTGGGGAGGGAGTCCCAGTCCCTCTGCTTGCCTAAGCTGGTGCAATCTCAGTGACCCTAAGATTGAATTTTTCATTTTAAGTTTAACATTTTATTTTATTTAATTAATTAATTTATTTATTTGTCTTTTTGAAACAGGGTCTCACTATGCAGTTCAGGCTGGCCTTGAGCTCATTTTTGTAGCTCAGGCTGGTCTTGAACTCGCACCGATCCTCCTGCCTCAGCCTCCCGAGTGCTGGGATTACAGGCGTGCGCCACCATGCCTGGCAAGTTTAACATTTTAAAGAGACTGTGACTTGGGCATGAAGGGTGAGAGCAAGCCAAGTTTTTTTAGTTTTTGAGACAGGGTCTCATGACGTACTCCAGGATGGGCTAGAACTCATAGTGCTCCCTCATCTTCTTGCCTCAGCCTCCTGAGTGCTGGGATTATAGCTGTCATTGTGCTCTGCAAGTCAACAGATTTTTTGGGGGGTACCAGGAATTGAACCCAGGACCTTGCACTTGCCAGGAAGGTGTTTTTTTTTAATTTTTTATTTTATTTTATTTTATTTATTTATTTTTCTTGTTTCAGAACCTTTATTTGTTTATTCACTCATTTTTATGGCTGGCTCAGCCCACCCCGAGGGCAGGGCTGGCGCAGCATGTGGTGCCGGGGATCGAACCACAGTCCCTGAAGCCACCCAATCTTTCCCAAGCAGGGGCTTTAGACCACTGAGCCATCCCGCTGGGCCCCATTGCCAGGAAGGTGTTTGCGACACTGAGCCAAATCCTTGGTCAAAGTCAATCGATTTTTTTTTAAAGAATTTTTTAATTAATTAATTAATTATTGTTTCAGAACCTTTGCTTGTTTATTCACTCACTTTTATGGCAGGCTCAGCCCGCCCCGAGGGCAGGGCTGGCGCAGCATGTGGTGCCCGGGGATCGAACCGCGGTCCCTGAAGCTGCCCAAGCTTTCCCAAGCAGGCACTTTAGACCACTGAGCCATTCTGCCGGGCCCCGATTTTTTTTTTTTTTTTTTTAACTTTATTTATTTATGTTATGGCTGGCTCAGCCTGCCTTGGGGCTGGGGCTGGTGCAGCATGTGGTGCTGGGGATCAAATTGCAGTCCCTGTGGCTGCCTAAGCTTGCCTAAGCAGGCTCTTTAGACTACTGAGCCATCTCCCCAGCCTGGTTTTTGAAAGACAAAGGTTTGTGTAGCAATTTAATTTTCTTTAAAACAGGACAATAGTTCCTACCAGGAAATACTCATCCATGCTTCCTGCCAGTGTTGAGACCCTGCCTGTGCTTAGCACTGGTGTGTGTGTGTGTGTGACTCAAGACTGCCTACAGTACTCAGGGAGCCTACCACACCCCTCCGAGCCTGCAGGTGGTGGCCGCTCTGGACACCTAGGCTCCACACGAGACTCAATGCCTGCAGCCACCTCAAGTGACCATCTCCCGGAATACGGACACTGTTCTCTTCACCACTCTGAGAGACGGAGCCTGAGACGGCCACAGTGTGCATGCTACACTCCTAGTCCAGGGCAGCCTGCAGGTGACCCAGGGTACCTTGGGGGATGCCCTCTATCCCCTGGGGGCCATGCTGTGCAGCACAGCTGTGGGGCAGGCACAGGAAGGGGTAGCCAAGGCTCTCACCTCCACTCGCTTCTCACTCCGCTCCCGAATCAACTCGTTTTGTGTTCGTAACTGCTGCTGTTCTTCCTGAAGTGAACAAATCCGGTCTGTTGCAGCTGAAAGCTGATAAAGAGAGGTTTTCACATTTCTCCACATCAAAATCCTTGCCATTCAAATTAAATACAAACTACCCGCACTGTGAGGATTTACTGTGTAACTTTGCATGTCTGATAAGCAGTTTTGTTTCCTTATTCTGACTAAACCGTATACACTAAAATCTCTCTCCCATCAACGGTGCCGCTTGCTGTCTCTGCCCCACAGAATCTCTTCCACTTACAAACACAAGCAGTAGCTGCTACTACATCTGTGCAGTGACTCAGGGCCGCAGGAAAGTTAGAACCAGCCAGGCGTGGCAGGCAAGCCCTGCAGCCTCTGTGCTCAGGAGGCTGAGGTGGCCTGGGGTTTGAGGACAGCCTGGACTCCACAGTAAGCTCAAGGCCAGCTGGAACTATGTAACCAGACCTTGTCTCAAAAGAAAAACCCACCATTAGAAACTGCCTAAATGCCTGTTATTAGAGAAATGGTTCCACGGATTCCAGTGGAAGCAAAAACAGAAACCTAATTATACAAATGTTTACAAAAACTTTTGGTGATCTGAGAAAATACTTATAGATACTACTAATGTGTTTGGAAACTGTCACATTGCTATTTCTTATTAAAAGTAATAAAAATTTTTTTTGAGTTAAAAAAATACTTATAGAATCCATTGGGGGAAAAAAACAGGTGATGGGGTTTGTGCTCATCTATAATATATATATATATATATAATATAAATATGTAATATATTTTAATTAATAATAAACATATAACATATAAGTAATATAAATAACCACATATAACTATAATATAATCTAATATGATAATATAGATAATAAATATGTGTATTTAATGTACTTGGCTCTCGCCCGTGAGCAGTGAGCCTCCTGCTTTCGGCCTCTGCAGTGCTGGAGGTGTGCAACCACTATGCCCAGGACCCTGGGGGTGGGGCTGGTGAGGCACCAGGGGCAGAGGGAATGAACTGCAGTCCCTGTGCTTGCCTAAGCAGGTGCTTTAGTCTGCTGAGCTAGCTTGCTGGCTCTTGTCTGTCATTTTTTTGCCTCTGTAAGTTTTTTTTTATTTTTTTTAATTTTTGAGACAGGGTCTCACTGTGCAGTTCAGGCTGGCCTTGAGCTCACTTTTGTAGCCCAGGCTGGTCTCGAACTCACAACGATCCTCCTGCCTCAGCCTCCCAAGTTCTGGGATTACAGGCGTGAGCCACCACGCCCGGCTTTGCCTCTGTAAGTTTTAAAAAGTCAATTAGAATGAAAATTGTGAAGTACAGTGGGGGACTAATGATAAAAATGATAGAAACACTGTCATTTAGCAAAACGGTTGCCAGCTTCCTTTGATTAGTGACTTCTTTTGGCTTTTTTTTTTTAAAGAATTTTTTATTTCATTCATTCATTCATTCATTCATTCATTCATTCATTCATTCATTCATTCATTTCTTGTTTCAGAACCTTTATTTTATTTTATTTTTTTTTTGTGGGACCAGGGTTCGAACTCACGACCTTGCACTTGCCCAGCAGGCACTTGTGCCTTGGAGCTATCTCCCCAGCCCCTTCAGAACCTTTGTTTATTCATTCATTTTTATGGCTGGCTCGGCCCGCCCTGATGGCAGGGCTGACGCAGCATGTGGTGCCGGGGATCGAACCTCGGTCCCTGAAGCCACCCAAGTTTTCCCAAGCAGGCGCTTTAGACCACTGAGCCATCCCGCTGGGCCCCATTCTTTAGCTTTTTGATGGGAATTATTTTCATCACTAGTGAGAGAATGAAAGGCCCTGGCGAAGGAGAACAGAAACACAGCTCCCAGACCTCAGAGCCTGGGCTGAGCACTGTGTGCTACCACTGTGCCTGCGGACGAGCACAGAGCAGCTTGTGCATGCTGGGGCCTGTCGACCAAGAGGCCACCGTGTGTGCCTGGGGATGCAGATACACAGCAGCCAGCCCTGGCCTCTGGCCTCAGGATGTGGCCTGCAGAGACAAGGGGAGGCTGGAGAGGGAAGCGGGTGCCTCTGCCTCAGTGCTTGGCCAGCTCTTGGCTCACCCCTGTGGACAGAGGGGCCCAGAGTCCCTCGAGGCCTCTCCCTTCTGACAACGGTTCCTAAGCCCTCAGAATGGCCTCGCACTCACACCAGGACTGCTTAGGGTTTCATGTAGCTGCCTGAGAGGTGGTATTAACTGTCCCAAGGAGGAAGCAGGCCAAGCACTCCAGGGCTGTCTGCTGCTCTCCTGAAGGTTCAGGAAGGAGGCCACTTGGGCTGAGCACTGCTCCCACAACCACTTCTCCTGCAAACCCACAGGGAAGCCAGCCACTGCCCCAGTGCCCACTCAGGGGCCAGGCACCTGACTATTTCACAATACCACGAAGCATGTGTTACCAGCCACTTCGGAGGCAAACAACCCCCTCCCTACCAAGGTGAACAGGGGCTGTCAGGCTACATTCCAGGACATCTCTTTCGGTGAGTCCTTCACCTCTGGAAACTGCCTTAGAAGCCAGCCCTCAGGAGAGAAGTCAGTGTTAAGTGTGGCCTAAAGTGGGCCGGCTGTCACATTCAGTGTGCTTTTGACTGACCTCTCTGGTAAGTCTCTTACTTCCATGATATGGTGTGATCCTTCCTGAGCCCCTCAAAAAGCTCCTGTCCTTCCTAACTGAAGTAGCGAGAGGGCCTGAGCAGCCAGGGACCACTCCCCAAGGAAAGCCTCAGAGGCTCAGTGACCCCCTCAACTGGGAGCAGGTTATGTTCACCAAGCAGACTGCCAGGTGGCTGGAAGCAAGCTGTCTCTCTCAGCTTCGGCTGCCCTTCCTCCAGTCCTCTCTTCCTAGTGCGAGAGTATACTGTGGAGACTGGTCTGTGCTCCTGAGCAGCCTGATGCAGGGGAAGCTCATGTCTCTTGCCACAGAGCCTGGCTTTCAGGGCGGCAGAGGCATGGAGAACTGTCAGGAAGGTAGCAACAGGGACCGGCCGCATATCACCGGGGTTGGACGGTCCCAAAAAGGAGTAGCTCTGAGTAGATCCTGTCCCTGAGGTGACAGAAGCTGTCCCTACGACAGGATCCTGCCGACGACAGCATCTTACCCGGCAGCTGGCTGAGGCTACCACTTCACCTTCCTTTTTTTTTTGTCTTTTTGAGACAGGGTCTCACTATGCAGTTGAGGCTGGTCCTGAGCTCACTTTTGTAGCCCAGGCTGGTCTCGAACTCGCACCAATCCTCTTGCCTCAGCCTCCCGAGTGCTGGGATTACAGGTGTGCGCCACCACGCTCGGCTTACCACTTCACCTTCTTGGCAGCCAACAGCTCTGATGACATTACCAACTACACTGTTTTCGTAACCTTGGGGCTTTTTCGTTTTGCTTAAGAATTTCAATTTACAAACCTCTTCTTGAAGCTTTGAGTTCATCTTTTCCAAGCCATCTATCTTGGTCTGAAGATCCCCAACTGTGTAGCTACAGAAAACATAAAGATTAGGCAAATCTGAACTTATAAAAGCTGCTTCCACAAGCAGTGAACAAGAAGAGATTCCTGTATTTCCTGTATGAAACTGAAAAGCAATGCCAGTTAACATGGAGTAGATGAGAACTTCCAGTACATGTGTACATGTATTTTGCTAAGTTTACAATAAACTTGACTCCTACAATGCTTGTCAGTCCCATGTTAGCCAATTTGAAAGAAAACATTTTTCCTTCAGTCCCACAGAAGAGAGCTACGCTGCGTTGGGAACCATGCAGCTCAAGACTCGGAGGCACCATTGCGGCTTAGTGAAGGCTGTCGGTCCAGCTTAGGCACATACGACCAGTGCTGTAATCTCTGGGAATCTGTGGCTGTGTGCGGTTCCTCTTTTCTCTTTCCCATCTCCAGCCTTTCCTTTTAAACCTCCTTCCCCACTCTGGTCACAAAGCTCAAACTAAGGTGACTTTTTAAAATTTAATTTTACTGTTTATTTTATTTATTTATTTATTTTTCTTGTTTCAGAACTTTTGTTTATTCATTTTTATGGATGGCTCAGCCTGCCCTGAGGGCAGGGCTGGCACAGCATGTGGTGCCAGGGATCGAACCTTGGTCCCTGTAGCTGCCTAAGCTTTCCTAAGCAGGCGCTTTAGACTACTGAGCCATCCTGCCGGGCCCTAAGGTGACTTTTTGGATCCCTTGTATTTTCAGCTTTAAAATACTCCTTAAAAGTGCTTTTATATTGAACATGTAAAGAGCTGATGTAATAAATCAAACACAGGGAGACCAACGACTCACTCCACACTCCCTGTGGTGATGCAGCCTGTGCTCCATGGACCACACTTCATAACCTGTCGTAGGGACAGCTTCTGTCACCTCAAGGACAGGATCTACTCAGGCTGGGAAGGTAGCTTGCTGGCTTACGTGCCTACCTGGGGAGCACCAAGCCCTGACCCCCCCGCCAAAGTGCCATGGGCTGCGTCAGCCCCACCACAAGGGAGGCTGAGAGGCTTCATGTGCCCTCACCTGCTATGGAGCAGCAGGTGCTCATATTTTCACAGATGAGAAACCCTAACCTACAAGGCTGCTCACTCAGGCTCACGCAGCTCCCTCCCATCTGTCTTTCTGGTTTTTGAGACAAAGATTCTGCAATTCAGGCTGGCCTTGAACTTGCTGCAGCCTCCCGCCTCAGCCTTCTGACCCCTGGGACTACAGGCGTGCACCCACATGCCCAGTCTCTCTTTTGTTGTACTGGGATTAAACTCCATGCCTCAGGCATTCCGAGTGGGTGGCGTACCACTGAACCACACTTCCAGCCTCTTCTTCAGGTTTCTTTTGGGGGCAGGGTGGGGGGGGCACAGGGTCTCACTACAGTTTGGACTGGCCTTGAGCTCACTGTGTATGTGGTCCATCCTGGCCTCTAACTCATGGCCATCACCCCGACTCAGGCTCCTGACTGCAGGGATTATAGGCATGTGTCACCACACCTGGCATCCTCTTCATTTTTTTAAACTTTAAATTTTCATTTCATCTCCTTCCCCATTTTAAATTCTTTTCTGTTCATATATTCATGAAGGGTTGCGAGCATCCCAACCAAAGGCCTTGGCCCTAGGACCTGTAATTCAGACAACATATCAGACAGTCCCTCTGCCAGTAGGAAATGAACCAGCAGAGCCAATGAATCAAGGCTCAGGAACTAGACGGGAGAAAACCACATGCAAATGAAAAAGGGAAAAAAACCCAAAGATGCAGAAGCAATGAAATATTTTAAGAGTATCCAATTATCAGTTGAACATCAACTGTACAGCTCAGAAGATATTAGTAACAGTGGCTGGGGAGATAGCTCCACAGCACAAGTGCCTTCCTGGCAAGCGCAAGGTCATGAGTTCAAACCCCAGTCCCGCAAAAAAAAAAAAAAAAAAAAAAAAAGGGGAAAAAAGAAAAAAAAAATCAGTAACTTTTTTTTTTTTTTTTTGCCTTTTTGAGACAGAGTCTCGCTATGCAGTTGAGGCTGGTCCTGAGCTCACTTTTGTAGCCCAGGCTGGTCTCGAACTTGCACCAATCCTCCTGCCTCAGCCTCCCGAGTGCTGGGATTACAGGCGTGAGCCACCACGCCCGGCTAAAAAATCAGTAACTTACTTTAATAGTTTATGTTAAAAGCAGCAACAGGGCTGGTGAGATAGCTCAGCGGACTAAGTGCCTGCTTAAGCAAGCACAGGGACCAGGGTTCAATCCCCGGCAACACATGGTGCACCAGCCACCAGGTCTGGGCATGGTGGCACATACCTGTAATCCTAGCACTGGGGAAGCTGAAAGCAGGAAGATCACTACAAGCCCAAGCTGTGTAGTGAGACCCTGTACAAAATACATTAAAAAAAAAAAAAAAAAAAAAGCAGAAACAATATTTTTCCTGAAAAAGCTGTAAATTACAGTAAGGAGAAGACAGGTCCTCAGGAGGTGGAAACCGGGGTGAAGAAGCAACTAAGGAAAACCCAGAGTGCCTGACAGGCAGCGCTTTCCACAGGGTCTGAGCTTCACCGCTAGAGTCCAGAACGCCAAGGACCTGGTGCAGCTCTGGCCCCAGGAAAGGCAAGGGCTGCAAAGCACTGTGGGACGAGCAAGGCTGGCTGGAGGCTGGCCTGTCACTGTGATGCACGGTGGCCCACCACGAAGACGCGGCAAGTGCACACGGCTCCACTAGATGGTAAAGTCCCGCTGGCCTTGGTGACGCCGAGAGGCACCTTGCAGGACTCAGGAGCCACTCTTCACAAAATCCACAGCCTCCCTCACAGGCCAGGTGAGACTCAGTGTGGTGTCTTCCTACATCTACTTGGGGATTTTCTTGGCTGTTTTTTGAGACAGGGTCTCATGCTGAAATCCAAGCTGACCTTGAACTCACTAGGCAGCCCAGGCTGGCTTCCAACCCATGCTGCCATGCCTTCTCAGCCTGAGTGCAGGGATTACAAGCCTAGAGAGGACTGGGAAAAACATGCCAGCTTGCTTGTTGTCCTAGCTTCTGGGGTCACAGAGCCTTCCCAGGGGAGCTCACATGCAACAAACTAACTAACATACTTTCTAGAAGGGGGCTGAGAGAATAATATGCCTTCCAAAATCACTGGGCCAAAAGCCCACCCACTTCCCTACCTAGACCTCCAAGGAACACATCAGCAGCTTCCTAGCTTGAAAACAAAGAAAGAAAAACTCACAGTATATCTGCCTGTGTTCCTGACCACACGGATCTGGAAGGCCCAGCCAGGCTTTCTGGGCGGGCTCTTGCAGAGGCTGGGTGCTGGCCGTGCCACAGTCCTGCACAGGGAAGCAGGGACTTCCTAAAAGCTGGCTCCCGAGAAGAAACCCACCTCTCCGTCTGTACATACCAGTGTTGCCTGGGTGAGTACAGTCCTTTCTTCTTGGTTTGGGAAAAAAATGAGCTATAACTATGTGCAAACTAAAACAAGCCCTAGAAAATACAGTGGATAGCGCCTGCTGGACAGTGCTCAACAGGAGAGCGAGTCCCACCTTAAGTGCCGGTTGAGTTCTTCCACGTAATTTTTTTGATCAAGGACGTCAGTAATTCTTTCCTGCCTTATAAAAAGAGCACAGAAAAGGAGAAAGTTTTTAAGTTCACAGTGAAGACTAGCAACCGCTCCGCCATCTCTACTACTCTAGGAGTGCTGTGCTCATTGCTGGGCAATGTCCAGAGTGTCCTGCAGTGGGCAGGATGCAAGGCTGGCCGGCTGGGTGGGGCCCAGGGGTGCCCTGCGGCACAGGTTCCGGAGTGAGGACACTCTGGGCACACAGCCTGCTGTGTACACCACTGGCAAGAGGCTCCTGGTCCTTCCTACTGCATGGAAAGAAAGGCGGCAGCTCCTCCAGAGAAGACCAGGAGACTTCAAAACATAAAGTAGAGCCGTCTAAAAGCCAGAGTTTAGACTTTTAACATCAGCCAGGCAGACCCTTCCTGTAATTTCTTTACTTCTCCTTTTTTTTTTTTTTTTTTTTTTTGTCCAGAGCCTCGCTATGTAATCCAGGCTGGTCTTGAGCTCATTATGTAGCCTAGCGCAGCCTTGAACTCTCGACAACCCTCCTGCCTCAGCTTCTCTAGGGCTGGGATTTCAGGCACACTCCACTGTCTCTGGCTCTCCCTAGTTTCTAACCTTATGTTTGCAATTTATAGAAATGGGAGTATTGCCGGGCGTGGTGGTGCACGCCTGTAATCCCAGCACTCGGGAGGCAGGAGGATTGGTGCGAGTTCGAGACCAGCCTGGGCTACAAAAGTGAGCTCA
>PVJA010043439.1:0-16733 GCA_004027025.1 Myocastor coypus | reverse complement strand
GGGCGCCTGGCCACCAACCCCCTCCCTGGCCAGCCCTTCTCCAGTTTCGCAGCAGGCAGCAGAGTCAGGTTCAAGCTTTTGTGTAGCAGCCCCGAGGGAAGAAAGCAAACACCATGACTGCAACGTGGCCCCCTGGTGTACCTGGGACCCGCGTTCTGGTGCTGGCGGTCCCGCATCTGCCAGGTGTGCAGAACCCTGCCTGGTCCGCAACTAGAGCACGCACCTTTGCGAACTGCCGCCAGGAGGCGCTATTGTGTTCACCGCCAGGACCTTGATGGTCCTGCTTCTCATCTGACCTTGGGATTTCCTGGGCTCTGGGTGGGAGCCTGTTTCAAAATAAAAATTAAGAAAAAAAAATAAATAAATAAAAATAAAAATTAAGAAGGACTGGGAGCCGGGCGTGGTGGCGCACGCCTGTAATCCCAGCACTTGGGAGGCTGAGGCAGGAGGATCGATGTGAGTTCGAGACCAGTCTGGGCTACAAAAGTGAGCTTAAGGCCAGCCTGAACTGCATAGTGAGACCCTGTCTCAAAAAGCAAAAAAAAAAAAAAAGCCGGGTGTGGTGGCTCACGCCTGTAATCCCAGCACTCGGGAGGCTGAGGCAGGAGGATTGGTGCAAGTTCGAGACTAGCCTGGGCTACAAAGTGAGCTCAAGGCCAGCCTCAACTGCATAGCAAGACCCTGTCTCAAAAAGGCAAAAAAAAAGGACTGGAGATGGAGCTCAATGCGAAGACCCTGGGTTCAATTCCTAGTACCTTGCTCACAAAAATTTACTGGTCACTGCTGGAAGTTGAATTTGATATCGTCTTTTGCAGGTCACACGTTATTCTTCTTTTTTTTTTTTTTTTTTTGGCTGGCTCAGGCTGCCGTACAGATGGCTCTGGTATTGAACCGCCAACCCTTGTGCCTGACTGGGATTGCAGGCACAAGCACTTAAACCACTGAGCTATCCTGAAAGCCCCCTAGTTATTCTTTTTTTTTTTTTTCTTTTTCTTTTTTTCCCCTGGAACCGGGGATTGAACTCAGGCCCTTGCACTTGCCAGGAAAGCACTTATTCTACTGAGCTATCCCCCACCCCCTCCAGTTATTCTTTTTTAATTTTCCTCCAATCACTATATTTTCTGAGGCAGGGTTGCACTATTGTAATTGAAACTGGCCTTGAGCTCCTGGTGATCCTCCTGCCTCAGCATCCCCAGTGCTGGAATGACAGGTGTGTGCCACCATACCTGGCCACAGCTGGCACCTTATGCTGAGTGAGGTCACTGGGGGCTTCTCAGCAGGGGCAATGCCATCTGCTTGCTGCTGGTCAGCTCGTGGCCACTGGTTGCTGCTGGGAGAGCTGGGGTGGCAGCGTGTCCGCACCACCCTGCCTTGGGCTTTGAGAGGTGGCTGTGTCCCGAGTGCTCAGGGATGGAGGAGGAAAAGCTAGGGACTGTTAACACCCGAGGCCTGGGCCAAGAGATCCGTTTTCCTGCCCCATCCCGCCTCACCTGTCCCAGGTATCTGGGAAATCGTTATAGCATCCCAGTGTGCAAGACCCTGCCCAGCACACTGGGAGATGTCTGAAGACATCATGGCTGTCGAGGCATGGGAGCTCCTGACCTGGAGAGGTGGAGGCTGGGGATGGGCCTGTTGCCCCACAATGCCCAGGACCCACGCAGCCTTCTGTGGTATACATCTTGTCACTTGGCCCATTCAGCTCAGAGAGGTGGGCTCAGGGTCACAGAGCAGGTGCAGCACCATCAAGCTGGATTCAGTTCTGCTATCTGCCAAGGGCCTCTGCCCTTAGATTCTGATTCTGGACTCCCTCGCTGTCCCTTCCACTTCTTTGCCAGCTTTCCTGGCTGCCAGTCACCAGGCTGGACTGTCCCCCCTTCGAGAACTGTACTGGTTCCTCATGCCACTCATCCTTGTCTCACACCTATCTTCTGCCAGCCCCCCATTCCCCTGTGTTACACTTAAGCCCCGGGGCCCCTGCAGGTCTCTTTCTGGGTTTCTTCACCTGCCACCAACTTCACACAGGGTCCTTTGGGCTACAAGAGGATTTGGCTTCACCCTGAAGGGCAGGTGGGAGCCATGCAGCAGGGACCTGATTGAGGGGCTCACAGGTGCCTTTGGCTGCAGGATGGGGGGAGGTGGGCGTGGGTTAGGGAGGCTGAAGCTGAGGACCAAGGAAGAGGCAACTCCATGGCCCAGGTAAGCGATGATCTCTCCCAAGTGTCACTGTGTCCCTGCCTTGCACATACCCCTCCTCAGATTTCCACCCTTTTGTGCAACCCACCCTGAATTCCCCACACCACACCTTCGACCATCAAGCTTCACAGATCTGTAGGCAGATGTCTGTCTCTCCAGGGACCTTCATGTTAGCAGGGACATGTCTCAGTCACCCCTGGTTCCCAGCACCCAGCACTCTGCTTGTACTTAGTGGACTGCAGGAATGAAATGTCTATGGGCCAGAGGGTGTGGCCTTGTGAGTCTTTCATTAAATCTGCCTACACACCAACCACCCTGTGGATGCCAACCTATGTGCCAGGAGTCCCTCAATGGGTCCTGCTCTCAAGTGTGACATAACACAACCCTCCCCCCTAGCACTTGGAGTCCATGCCCAGAACTCGGTCTTCTGTCTTCCAGGAGATTTAACTGAGCATCTACTACATCCTACCTCCTTCCCTGTCCTCAGGGCCCAGCCTCAGCATGTTGTATAGGCCCAGTTAGATCGTTATTTGATGGCTCAGTCACAATTTTTATTGTGCACCTATTGTAGGCCAGGCACTGTGATGGGCAGTGCTTTATGTATGTATACTGTGTCACTCATTTCACAGACAAGGACAGTGAGGCTGGCAGCTGGTAAGTCTCTGGGCCCAGTTACTTAGGGAGACACGCATGATGGAGGGCACGGATTCTGCAGAGCTACACTGGAGTATGTGTCAATAGAGAGTGCATCACTGACTGAATGTCTGAGCACATGAATGGGAGAATGAATGAATGAATGCAGAATGGATGGGAGTATGAATGAATGAACACATGAATGGGAGAATGAATGAACACATGGATGGGCAAATGAATGAATGAGAGAATGAATGAATGAGCACGTGAATGGAAGAACGAATGAATGCACAATGAATGGGAGCATGAATGAATGAATGACTGAGCACATGAATGGGAGAATGAATGAATGAGCGAATGAAAGAGCACGTGAATGGGAGAATGAATGAGTGACTGCATGATGGAAGAATGAATGAATGAATGATGACCAAAAAAGTTAAATGCGGACTGAACCACGATGTGAAATAGCTACAAGTGCTGAATCAATCTGCAAATGAATGAATGAGTTAAGAATGGCAGCTGACTGAACAAATGAATGAATGAATGAGGTGAATGGGCAAATGAATGAACGACTTCGTGAATGAATGAGTAATGACTAGACAAACCACTGGACAAATGAATGAATGAATGAGAGAATGAATAAGTGAGGAAATATGTGCCAAGGCGAGTAAGCAAATATGAGGCCAGAAGCTGGGCCTGTGGGGTCCTAGGCCTGGTGGAGACATCTGTACACTCCCCGCCTGTTCTACTGGGCGCAGAAAAGGAGACAAGAGCAGAGGAGCCCAGCAATCCTAGGTGTGCAGCCTTTTGGCGAGAGGCAGGGCCTCCTTCAGAACATCTGCCTCATAGCCAAGTTAAGTCCCGCCGAGGCAGTGTACCATCCTTGGATATCAGGGGTTGGAGGCCACCCTGGACCAAAGACTTCCTACGGAAGGTGTTTCAATGAACTGGGCCGGGAGGTGCTGGCGTTGGAGGGGCCGGTGGGCGGGATGCCGCTGGAGTGGGCGTGGTGACGCCGGTGGGGGCGGGGCACCAGTCTGTGATCCCGCCCCGCCCCTCTGGGCCACCGCCTTCCAGACCCCCGCCGTCCCACCGCCCCATCGCTTTGCTGGCCGGCGTTCTGGACGCCATGAAGCAGCTGTGTTTGTGCGCAGCCGCCTCCTTTGCGGTAGGGTTGGGGGGGTGGGGCGGGGGTAGTGGGAGTGAGGCTGGGGGGCCGAGACGCTGGTCCCTCCTCTCCTCCCGCTCCCCACCCCCCAATTACTCAGGCCTCCTAGAGCCAGGAGAGATGCACGCCGGAGGGAGTAGGGCTGGTGTTAGCCCTTGGGGGAAGGATGGGACGTTCAGGAACACACAAGGACAGTTGGGAGGACAGACAGGACCCTGAGAAGAATGTAGAGGGCCGTGGAACAACAGCCTGGAGAGCCTGTATTGGAGTCAGATGGGGACGTTTAGGGGGAACAATATGAAGCTATTAGGGGGTGCTGACCCTGGGAAGACTTCGTGACATATGGAAAACAGTTTTTTGGGATTTTGAGACAGGGTATTGGGCTGTAGTCCAGGCTGCCCTTGAACTCATTGTGTAGCCCAGGGTGCCCTCAAATTCATGGCGATCTTCCTGCATCAGCCTACCAAGTGCTAAGGTTATGATCATGTGCCCCCTGGCCCAGATTGTTTTTTGGGGGGCTGGATAATTTTGGAGAACACTGCAGACATTGGAGGAGATATCTGAGAATGCTTTTCAGGCTAACATGGGGTAAATAGGCCTTTAAATATTAAGGGGATAATGGTGGCAGGTGCAGATGCGGGACAGATGGAAGAGGGACTTTGGGAAACATGGAGCGGGGCCTTAGGGGCTCAGATGAGGAGCAGTTGGGAGAGGCTGTGGATCAGCTTGCCAGACTCTGTGCCACTTCACCCTGAGGGTGACTGGGGGCTTGGTGTGCAGACACCAAGGGAGAGATACTGGAGCTGATGAAGCCAATGCCCACAATGGATTTGAGGTGACAGCTGGGATGCTGGGCCTGGGGTGGATGCTGGAGGCGCAGGCTTGGGAGCCGCTGTCTCTGGCCCCCACCCAGGACCACCTCCCCCGGCAGCTGCGGCTCAGCCCCGCCGACCTCGGCTCCTGCCCACCCTGCGGCCCCTGCCCCATCCCGAAGCCAGCAGCCAGAGGCAGGCGCCAGGCAAGTGTCCAGGGCGGGCGGCAAGAGATGGGACCCCTGCCAGGGTGTGCGGGAAGGAGGCAGCACTTGCCCGACCCCACGTGCCCCTGGGTGTGCCCGGCAGGGCCAGGACTGGGGCAAAAGCGATGAGCGGCTGCTGCAGGCCGTGGAGAACAACGACGCCGCCCGGGTTGCTGCGCTTATCTCCCGAAAGGGGCTGGTGCCCACCAAGCTGGACCCCGAGGGCAAGTCCGCGTGAGTGCTGGTGCCTCCCCTGGGGCATGGCTGAGGGGAAGCTCTCCGTGTCACCCTGACCTCTGACCCCTGACCTCTGACTCCAGGTTCCACCTGGCCGCCATGCGGGGCACCGCCAGCTGTCTGGAAGTGATGCTGGCACAGGGTGCCAATGTCCTGAGCACAGATGGGGCAGGTACCGTCAGCCAGGGACTGGTGGGTGGTGGCAGGCATAGCAGGTGTCCAGCTCCAGACCCCAGCAGGCCCTGCTTCAAGGTCTCAGGGTCCCCTTCAGGTAGAAGGCACAGGGGCATTTCAGGCTGTGGTTGAGTCCATCCTAAGGATGGAGTCCTGGCCATCCAGGACCTGTTGTCCATGGGGAATAGTGAAGATTCAGGCTGCAGTTGAATCTGAGGGAGCAGCTGGGACCAAGAACTATCTGGGACTTGGGGAGGGTTTCAAGAAATTGGGGGGTGGGGGCAGAAGAAGGCCCTTGGTATCCTCCCTGGGGGTCAGAACAATGGGGAGACTTGGGCTGTTGGGGGGGTCTGGGATGCAGGAGAATCTGAGAACAAGGATTGGGTGGAGATAGGGAAGTGTCTGGAGTTCGTGAGAGAAGCAGGGCTCATGGGAGTAGCTGACCTTGAGTTTCTGGAGCAGAAAATCCAGTAGAGTGAAGTGTATGAGGCATGGAAAAATAGCTGGGATCAGGGCCAGTGCAGTAGCTTAGTAACACAGCACCTATCTGGCAAGCGCAAGGTCCTGAGTTCACTAAGTAATAAAGGTTAAAAAAAAAAAAAAAAAAAAACCCTAAGAAGAGCTGGGATTTAGGAGTAGCTGGAGCTCTGGAAGTAGCTGAATTAAAAAGAAAATAGTTGAGTTAGTTGAAGACCTGAGAAAATAGAATGTATGGGGCTTGTGGGTCACTAAGCACGAGCTATAGGGACACTCCATCACAACTCCCTTACAACTGACACAGGTTTGTGGAGCAGCTGGGAGCCTCTGGAGTATCTGTTGTAAACCTCCCCTCCCTTTCAGGTTACAATGCTCTCCACCTGGCCGCCAAGTATGGGCACCCACAGTGTTTGAAGCAACTGCTACAGGTCTCTTACTTTCTTACCTCAGATACTCCCTGAGCATCAGATACTCCCTGAACCACTACTGCTCTGAATTCCAGCAAGATCTCAAACCGCCTGACATTCCCTGAATCCTAATATCCTTGGCCCATTTTAGTCCTGAGCTCCAGCTACTCCCTAGACAATCAGATACTCCTGTGTCCAGATACGTCTCACACCAAGGTATACTCCCAGCACTAGGCATGTGTGGATACTAGTTCCTCCTCCAACTTTTTTTTTAGTATTTTTTTAAATTTTTTTTTCTTTTTTTCAGAACTTTTTGTTTGTTTATTTATTAGTTTTATGGCCAGCTCAGCCTGCCCTGAGGGCAGGGCTGGCACAGCATGTGGTGCCGGGGATGGAACCGCGGTCCCTGCAGCCACCTAAGCTTTCCTAAGCAGGTACTTTAGACCACTGAGCCATCCTGCTGGGCCCCTTTTTATTTTTTTTATTTTTAATTTTTTTTTTCTTGTTTCAAAACTTTTGTTTGTCTATTTTTATGGCCGGCTCAGCCTGCCCCGAGGGCAGGGCTGGCGCAGCATGTGGTGCCGGGGATCAAACCGCGGTCCCTGCAGCCACCTGCAGGTGCTTTAGACCCCTGATCCATCCTGCCGGGCCTCCAACTTTATTTATTTGTTTGTTTGTTTGTTTATTTATTTGTTTGTTTATTTATGTCTTTTTGAGACAGGGTCTCACTATGCAGTTGAGGCTGGCCTTGAGCTCACTTTTGTAGCCCAGGTTGGTCTGGAACTCGCACCGATCCTCCTGCCTCAGCCTCCCAAGTGCTGGGATTACAGGTGTGTGCCACCATGCCCGGCTCCTCCTCCAACTTTAAGTAATGTTTTAGGCACAGCCACTTTAAACTTCCAGCTACTCTCCAAACTCTCAGCTACTCCTCACACTTCCAGCTACTCCCTCTTTCTAACCAACTCTCGTAAAATCCAAGAGTCACTCAAAGGACTGTGACATGTGCTCCCCAAACCAAGGAGGCAGGAGGGAGGGAAAAGGGGGTCCTAGAAAAATCAAGCAACAGGAATAAGAGACATGACCATTCCCCCTCCCCAGGCCTCCTGCATGGTGGACACTGAGGACAGCAGTGGGTGGACAGCTTTGCATCATGCAGGTGGGTACAGCGCAACCCTGCCTGCCCTCTGGGGCTCCATGGGCGCAGTGCTCGGGAGTCAGGCTCACTGGGGCCTCCTGCTGCCTCCTTGTTTGGGACAAGAGGCTACTGGCAATGGAACCCAGGGCCTTTGACTGTTTTTTAAATTTTTTTATTGTGAGACAGTCTCAGAAAGTCACTATGTGCCAGGCATGATGGCACATGCCTGTCAACGCAGCACTCTAGCCCAGGATATATAGTAAACTCGAGGCCAACCTGAACTGCCTGGTGAGTGCCTGTCCTAAAAAATAAAATAGAAGTCAGAGAATTCCCTGGCTGGGGTTGAACTTGGAGCAGTCCTCCTGCCTCAGTCTCCCAGAGTGCTGAGATGACAGGCAGGTGCCAGTGCACGTGAGTGACCCTGCTGCCCTTCTTAAAAATGTATTTATTTGGTACAGGGTCTCTATGCAGCTCAGGCTCACAGCGAGCCTCCTGTTTCAGCCTCCCCAGCACTGGGATCACAGGCATGCACCACTATGCCCAGTCTTGGTAGCGGGCTCAGTATGCCCAGGGGCCTGGCTGGTGCAGCATGTGGTACCAGGGATCAAACCCTGGTCCCTGCGCTTACCTAAGCAGGTGCTTAGTCCATTGGGCAATCCTGCTGGTCCACTCCTTTTTTCTATAGCAAGCTCCAGGGCTCAGCTTCGATTCTACAAAACCTCCCTACCATGGGCTCGGGGGAGGCATTGCCACTTCCCACAGTAAAGGCTGAGGGGTCCTAGGTCGCCTGACCTAAGAGCAGAGCCTGGTGTTCCCTGAGGCCGTTAAGAGAATGCTGCAGGTCGTCCAGAGCTGAACACCTTTGCGAAATCCTGGAGCATCCCGGCCAACCCAAAGCTTTAGAGTCCATTCTCCCACGAGGGAGGGGAAGCTCCCAGCCACTTGGGCCAGCAACCGGTTCAGGCTCTGTGCCATGAACCGAAGAGGTTCAGGGCTCCCGGTGAGGAATCAGGACACTTCCGTTCTTAGGGAAACGCAGCTAAGTCAGTTTGCTCGGGGCCTGCCGCGGTGCGCGTCTCCCGCGGGTAGAGTATGCTGTCACCTAGTGGCGGCAGTGCTTCTGCGTACTTTAGCTGCTCGGCCTCAACCCACCCAAGACAAATTTATTGCGAGGCGTGGTGATGCACGCCTCTAATTCCGGCATTTGGAAGGCTGAGGCTGGCGAATCTTTGCTATTTGAGACCAGTCTGGGCTACAAAGTGAACTCAAGTCCAGCTTGAACTGCCTAGGAAAGGAAGACCCTGCCTCAAAAAGAAAAAACAAACAAACAAAAAGCAGAAACAAAAAGAATTTCCTGCCTGCTGTGGCGGCATGCCTGCACTCTGGGAGGCTGAGGCAGGACGATCATAAATTCAGAACAAGTCTGGCAACTGAATGAGACCCTGGCTCAAAATAAAAGTTTAAGACGTGAACATAGCTCAGTGCAAAGGCCCTGGGTTCAGTTCTCAGTGCTTGAGATGTGTCCCACCCCTCCGCGAGCAAGCGGCCGCAGCGATGCCCACGCCTCCTCCCTCCCCCTCCCTCCAGCGGCTGGCGGCTGTCTCTCCTGCACCGAGCTGCTATGCTCCTTCAAGGCGCATCTGAACCCCCGAGATCGGGTGAGCTTCTGGTATCTCTGGAGGGAGCGACTACTCTTGCAGCCCGCTGTCACCGAGCGGCAGCGTTCAGGGGACCCCTTTGCTGAGCGCGGATGTCTGGGGTGAAGCTCTGGGTGTTCGGCTGCCCTACCTCCCGGTCAGCGCCTCATCCCACGCGCCCCCCTTCCCACCAGTCGGGCGCAACACCCCTCATCCTGGCCGCTCAGATGTGTCACGCGGAGCTGTGCCGCCTCCTCCTGCAGCAGGGGGCGGCTGCCAATGACCAGGACCTGCAGGGCAGGTGAGCGTCTTCCCTCCCAGCCATGTTTCCTGCGCTGTGTGACTTCGGGAAGTCCTGAAACCTCTCTGAGAAGAGGGTGGGGTGGGAGTGGGGGTTCAGTCGGGCCTCCTGCCTGGCTGTTGAGGACCTGGGGGTCTGGGAATGTGCTCGGCCCCTCAGGAGCCCCGTTTCCTGGCAGGACAGCCTTGATGCTGGCTTGTGAGGGCGCTAGCCCCGAGACGGTGGGGGTGCTGCTACAGGGCGGGGCCCAGCCAGGCATCACGGACGCGCTGGGCCAGGACGCTGCTCACTACGGAGCCCTGGCAGGGGACAAACTCGTCCTCCACCTCCTGCAGGAGGCGGCTCATCGCCCCTCCCCACCTAGCGGTATGCAAGCCCGGGCTACACATCCCTTTCAGGGCAGTTTCTCCTCACTCCCTTTCCCAGTTGGGGATAGTTTTAAGATACACCCATCTGCTGTATTAGAAGCGGTTTCACGGCACCTCACTTGAGACAATTTCAGGAAACCCCAAGAACATTTAAAGTGGTATGGGAATCCACTGATTTCCTGGATCATCCTTAGTGTGGGGGCTTTGAAGGCCCTAAAAAGTGGCACAGCTCCTGGAAATGCCACTTCTGCCTCTTTGAGAGTTTCACAGTCCCATCTAAATTATTGTGCTGAAATGACAAAGGCATGCTTTCCAAGCCTTGACTGAGCACCCCAAGCCCATGCATCTGGGTGGGATCTTGGAATGGAGGCCCTGGGACCAGCGCCTGACCCTGCTTGCCTCTCTCCCCTGCCTGTAGAAGAGGACTCAGGCGAAGCTTCATCTCAGGTAGGCATCCTGAGGGGCGACCCCTGCCTGGTTGTACCTGGCACTGTCAGTCTGGTGGGAAGCAAGGTTACGTCCAGTTATACTGCCACCCAGTGGCTTCTGCTGCCCCAAACCGTAACCTCAGATGGGGCAGAAACCATGGCCAGGGGGCTGCAGGCTGCTGAAGGCTGGTGTCAAGGCCTGAGGAGGGGCAGAAGCAAGCCTAAGATTTAGGGGCTGGTGTGATAGCTCAGTGGTCTAAAGCACCTGCATAGGCAAACTTAAGCAGCCTCAGGACCACGGTTCGATGCCTGGCATCACATGCCATGCCAGCCCCACCCTCAGGGCAGGCTGAGTAGGTCCCCCCCCCCAAAAAAAAGGATTTAAAAAAAAGAAAAGACTAAGATTTAGAATTTGAGCAGGGCATGGTGTGCATTCCTGTGATCCCGGCACTGGGGAGGCTGAGGCAGGAGGGTCACTGCTAGTTTGAGGCTAGCCTGGAGTACATAGTGAGACCCTACAAAGAAACAGAAGATTTAGGACTTGGAGAGGATGGACTGCTGCCTGTCTTGTAACTGCTGAATTAGAAGCTGGACAAATGAGGACAGGAGAGAGGCTGGGAGCTGCCCTGGGGTCCACAGGGCAGCCATGGTGCAGCTGGGGCTGTGGGTGGGGAGTGGGCAGGCTGGGTGGGGTACTGGGTAGGAGGCCAGGGTGGGTCCCATCTGCCCCTCTCCCCCTCTGCCTTAGAACTCTGTATCCAGCCATGAAAAGCGAGAGGGTCCCAAGAAGCGGAAGGCACCCCAGCCTCCCCCATGCCTGCCCATGCCGGTGAGAGATGCCTGGGCCTCGGGGAGAGCTGGTGGGGTTGGAGCTCTGGATAAGATGCGGAGGGGCAGTTTCAGGCCTCCTCTAACTGCAGTGGGTCCCCACTGGGGAGAGGACAGGATGACCGAGAGGCCTATGAGGAGATCGTGCGGCTGCGGCAGGAGAGAGGCCGCCTCCTGCAGAAGATTCGGGGTCTGGAGCAGCACAAAGAGCAAAGGAAGCTTGAGGTTAGGGGAGCAGGGCCCAGACCTGGGTGGGGTGTGCTTCCGGGAAAGATTCCCACCTTTCCTGCTCTCCTCACTGCTCCAGGCTGTGTGCTGCCCGGGGCCTTTGCACAGCCACCCCCTCTGCCTGAAATGCGGCTTCTCCAGCAGCCTCCTTGCCCCCCCCCACCTCTTTTGCTCAGAGTGCCCCATGCGAAGATAAATATTTGATGAATGAATATTCCAGTGAGGGAGCGCTTCATGGCCCCACAGTCAGCGCTGGCCCCAGATAGGTGCCTTGAGCTGGCACAGTAGTGTCTGGCACACACCAGATGCTCAATAAATCTCTGTAATGATGGATCAGGATGGTGCGGGCAGCGTGGGCAGACAGCTGTGGGCAGCGTGGGGCGCCTCGGCAGGTGAGGCTGGGAGGCCCTGGCCCAGATCTGACCGTGTTCCGATCTGCATCAGCTGCAGGAGGCAGAGGCCAGCTCGGTTCACAGCCTGGAGAGACAGGTAGGCCCAGAAGGTGGGGAGCAGGGCAGCTGCCGGGAGCCCTCCTCCCCAGGAGCCTGAGCCCGCCGTCTTGGCCCCCAGGTGCAGGAGCTGCAGCAGCTGCTGGCTGAGAAGCAGGAGGAGAAGGAGAGCCTGGGAAGGGAGGTGGAAAGTTTGCAGAGCCGGCTGTCGCTGCTGGAGGTGGGCCCGAGCCTGTGGGCGGGGCGGATAGGGGGCGGAGCCATAGCCAAGGGCGGGGTCCAAACCAGGGTGAGAGGAGCCTGGGCAGGGCCAGAGCCCAGCTTCTGTGTGGAGCCAGGGCGGGGTCAGAAGCCTGGGGGTAGGGTCAGGGGTGGAGCTAGTCAGTGAGGGTGGGGCAATGGGCAGGGTCACTGCCCCGTGGTGGGGCAGAGTACTGGTAGAGGGGACCAGGTAGGGAGTCAGGATTGGGGGTGAGATGAGCTATGGAGAACTGGGGGAGCCTCTCCTGCTTCAATCTCTGACGACCCCAGGTAACACTTTGACATATATGCAAACACACATGCCAAGCATCCTCACAACCCAGTCACACAGGTAGCACACCTGGAAACACACGTGGCCAAGATGGATGCATATTCAAATACATCCTTGCAAGGACGAGGAAACACACACACATATTATAACATGAAAGCAGACACACAGATGAAGACAGTTTTAGGTATGCACACTTGTCATCTCAGCATTTTGGGAGGCTAAAGCAGGAGAACCTCAAATCAGGCTGGTTTGTACAACTTAGTGAGATGCTGTCTCAAAAATAAAAAAAATATGCCGGGTGTGGTGGCACATGCCTGTAATCCCAACACCTTGGAGGCTGAGGCAGGAGGATCGATGTGAGTTAGAGACCAGCGTGGGCTACAAAAGTGAGCTCAAGGCCAGCCTGAACTGCATAGTAAGACCCTGTCTCAAAAAGACAAAATAATGATACTAATACTAATACTATTAATAATAGAAATTAATATACAAATAAGTAAAAATGAAAAGCTAGGGATGTAGCTCAGTGTAAAGGCACTAAGTTGAACCCCAATACTATACATATACATATATATATATATATATATATATATATATATGGAGAGAGAGAGAGAGAGAAAGAGAGAATCATTTGGAAGGCTGAGGCAGGAGAATGGCCATAAGTTTGAGGCCAGCCTGGGCTACAGAATGAGTTCAAGGTCAGCCTCCATTACATAACAAGACCCTGTTCACCCTCTCCAAAAAAAGGTTTAAAATTGGTGCACAGGGCTGGGGAGCCAGTCAGTGATGAGCACCCGCCTGTGGTCCATAGGCCCCGAGTGCATCCCCAGCACTGCAGAAATAGTGGGCGAAGGACGCAAAGGACATAGTAGTCAATAAATACAAATGCCAGCACCCCAGTACTCACAGGGAGCTGTAAAGGAGTACAACACTGTAGTCTCAGAAGGACGGGAGGTGTGGTGGGTGGGGGGACAGGACCCTGAACTGGTCTCTCCCCACTCCCAGAGTGAGCGGGAGAACACCAGCTACGACGTGGCCACCCTGCAGGACGAGGAGGGTGAGCTACCTGATTTTCCAGGTGAATCCCCACTGACCCCGTGTGGGGCACTGGGAGGGGGTCTGCACACACCCTTTAGTTAGTTGATCTGCTTGCCTGAGCCAGCTCTTGGGGTCCTGGAGCACTGCTCCCCATTATGCTGGCTGGAGCGCCAGGGCTCACTGTGCCCCACTCCCATCACCAGGGCCTGAGCCGTCCAAGCAGCTCAGCCCCTCAGCCCAGGAGCGCGTGGCTTCACTGCTAGAACAAGTCGCTGCCCTCACCAGACAGAACCAGGAGCTGATGGAGAAGGTCCAGGTGGGGACTCGGAGCCTGCTAACAGGTCTAGGGCCTGCGGGGAGTGGGGAAGGTGTCCAGGCTGCCCCTTTGCCTCCAAGGGCCATTTCAGCCCCTACCTGGTTGCATATCTACCCCCAGATACTGGAGAACTTCGAGAAGGATGACACCCAGCTGGCAGGGAATGGCTCGGTGGAGTTCGTCCCTCTGGTCCTTTATGACTCTCTCCAGGCTGAGTTTGACCAGCTCCAGAGGCAGCACGCTGAGGCCCTGAAAGTGCTGGAGCAGCAGTCCAGGGAGGTCCCCAGACATGGGGAGGACAGAGATGTGGGGGCCTTGGCAGCCCAAATCGGGTCCCCAGACACAAGACTGAAAGGCACTGTGATTCCAGAAACTACAATTAATGGAGCTGAGAGCACCGAGGAGGATGTGGCAGGAGGGGAAACTGCAGGAGGTGAGACCCCAGAAGCAGCATCCAAAGAACATGCGGTCACAGAGCCCAAGGCCACAGAAACAGAAGGTGCACAAGCAGAGACCGAGGAAGACAAAGCCGAAGGGACTGAGGCCATAGAAATAGAGGCCAGAGAAGAACAAACTATGGAACCTCAGAACACAGGAGGTGCAGCCATAGCTTCAGAGGTCACAGGAGCTGAGGTCACAAGGACGCAGCTAGAAATGAAGGCTAATGCAGCTGGTACCAGGGGAGCAGAGCTCACTGCAAACATGGAGGCCACTGGAACTAAGGCCACCGATGTGGAGGCCACTGGCATGGAGGCCATGCCACCAAGGGTTCCTGCTGGGCCCATCCTGCACCCTGGGGCTGCGGAGGCCTCTGAGAAGCTGCAGTCCGAGCTGGAGACCAGGATCCGTAGCTTGGAGGAGGTGCTCCGGCAGCGGGAGCGGGAGGCAGCTGCTGAGCTGGAGGCCGCGCGGGGCAAGTGCAAAGCCGCAGAGGCTGAGGCGGGCAGGCTCCGGGAGCGAGTGAGAGAAGCTGAGGGAGTCGGGGCCGGCGGGGGCTGCGGCACCAGTGGCAGCGGCGACTCAGTGCAGCTGCGGGCCGCCCTGGAGCAGGCCCGGGAGGACCTCCATGAGAGGGACTCCCGCCTGCGCGAGCTGGAGGCAGCCGTGGCCTGGCTGGACGAGGCCCGGGCTAGCCGTCTCCTGGCCGAGGAGGAGGCCCGGGGCCTGCGGGCAGAACTGGCCCAGCGGGAGGAGGCCCGGCTGGAGCAGAGCCGGGAGCTCGAGGTGCTGCGGGAGCAGCTGGCCGCGGCCTCGGCCGCCGGGGAGCAGCAGCGGGCGGCGGCCGCCGAGCTGAGCGACGCCCGGGACGCGGCCGAGGCCCGGGCCGCCGAGCTGGCCGCGGCCTGCGAGGAAGCGCGGCGTGGCCTGGCCGAGCTGCGCGAGGCCTCGGAGGCCCTGCGCCAGGCCTCGGTGCCGGCGGCCGAGCACCGCCGGCTGCAGGAGGAGGCCTTGGCGCTGCGGGACCGCGCGGCCGGCCTGGAGCAGGAGGCCGTGGCCGCGAGCCGGGAGGTAGCACGGCTCTGCGCCGAGCTGGAGCGGGAGCGCAAGGGCAGCGTGGCGCGCGCGGAGCACGAGCGCGTGGTGAGCGCGCTGCGGGCCGAGGTGGCGCGGCTGGAGGCGCAGCTGCAGGAGCTGGCGCGGCGCCACGAGAAGACCAGCGCTGAGGTCTTCCAGGTGGGTGGCACGGCGGGGCCCAGGCCTTGGGGGGCCGCGCGACCCTGTAGCCCCGGGGCGTGGACCCTGTGGGTTGCGGCTGAGCAGACATCCGGGCCTCTTGGTCTTTCCAGGTGGACCTCTGACGCTGCAGGCATCCTGTAATTTCAACTTTCATTTTGTTTCTAATTCTTTTTCTTTTTAAAACACCCTTTGAAAAAAAAATTTTTTTTTGAGACAGGGTCTCGCTGTGCAGTTCAGGCTGGCCTTGAGCTCACTTTGGTAGCCCAGGCTGGTCTCGAACTTGCACTGATCCTTCTGCCTCAGCCTCCCGAGTGCTGGGATTACAAGCGTGCGCCACCACGCGGGGCACCCTTTGCCAGTTTCGCCCTCAGTGTTGTCTTTTGAATCAGGTTTTGGTTTTATAGATCAGGCTGGCCTTGAACTTAACCATGTACCCCCAAATGGGGCCTGAACTCATCAATCATTGTGCCTCAGCCTCCCCAGTGCTGGATTCCAGGCACAGGCCACCATGCCTGGATTTTTATTTATTTATTTATTTATTGGTACTCAAGACCTTTCACTTGCCACTTGGGCACTGGTGCCTCTGAGCCAAGTCCCTGGCCCCATGCCTAGTTTTTTTAAATGGATACTATTTGGAAGATTCTGATTATAGAGCCTTTATCCATTTCAAGATCATGAAGAGTACCTGTATTTTCTTCTAATGTCTTTATTGTTTTCCTTTCACCATAATATCCTTTTTTTTTTTTTTTCTTTTGGCGGTACCAGGGATTGAACTCAGGACCTTGCACTTGCCAGGCAGATGCTTATGTTACTGAGCTATATCCCCAGCCCCTATTCATAATTCATTCCTTTTTTTTTTTGTCTTTTTGAGACAGGATCTCACTATACAGTCCAGGCTGGCCTCGAGTTCACTTTTTGTAGCCCAGGCTGATCTCAAACCCACATTGATCCTCCTGCCTCAGCAGGGGTGAGCCACCACACCTGGCTTACAATTCATTTCTAATCTGTACTAATTTTAGCTGAGAAGTGAATATGTTTAATTTCTATGTATGGCCAGGCATGGTGGTACATGCCTGTAATCCCAGCACTTGGGAGGCTGAGGCAGGTGGATCGGTGTGAGTTCAAGACCAGCCTGGGAGGGGCTGGGGAGATAGCTCCAAGGCACAAGTGCCTGCTGGGCAAGTGCAAGGTTGTGAGTTTGAACCCCGGTCCTGCAAAAAAAAAAAAAAAAAAAAAAAGACCAGCCTGGGCTACAAAAGTGAGCTCGGGGTCCGGCAGGATGGCTCAGTGGTCTAAAGTGCCTGCTACCGGGCGTGGTGGCGCACGCTTGTAATCCCAGCACTTAGGAGGCTGAGGCAAGAGGATTGGTGCGAGTTCAAGACCAGCCTGGGCTACCAAAGTGAGCTCAAGGCCAGTCTGAACTGCATAGTGAGACCCTGTCTCAAAAGGACAAATAATAATAATAATAATAATAATAATAATAATAGGGCCA
>PVJA010043438.1:0-16760 GCA_004027025.1 Myocastor coypus | reverse complement strand
TTTTTATCTTCCAGGGTCAAATCCCCTCAGGATTAAGTTTGGGACCATAGACAGTACTTTGTAGAACTGTTGTTAGTGTCAGCCTTCAGGACGAGTCACGGCCATTGCTTGGCCATTTTGCTTTCTGTGAAAGCCTGTGAGAATGTTTTTCTCTGGGTGACTCTCCTTAGACACACTATAGTTCATTCATCCCTTTCCTCTGAGGTCCCATAATCTCCTTGACCAGAAAATTTGGGATGCCTCTGCTTTATAGGATATTACCGCACAGGTTCTCTTATATCCTGGGTCTTTATTGACCTTGAAGGGCCAGGGCCAAAATATTGGCTATCCTTATAGCCCCATAGCAATATCTGTGCACCTATGTTTATAGCAGCCCAATTTGTAGTAGCCAAATCTTGGAAACAACCAAAATGCCCATCATTTGAAGAATGGTTAAAAAAAAAAAATGTGGTATTTTTATACAATGGAATACTACTCATCCATAAAGAATGATAAGTTTGAAGACTTCATATATAAATGGATGTATATTGAACATATACTCATTAGTGAAATAAACCAGACCTATATGTGTAAATATCGTATAGTCTCCCTAATATAGTAAACTAATTAAATTCACTTAAAATGTGAGACTTCCTGACACTCTGCATGTATAGTAGGAAAGAGTAGCTAACAGCTCTGACCTCTTTAGATGCTTTTAGAATTTCATAAAATCGGTGAGTAGAACAGAGGAATTGCAGTAAATGTGAAAGTTATTCAAAATCTGATGGGTGCTATGTTGTACTGTGCCTAACTTATGCTAGGGAGTTGGAAGTTCAAGTTGTACTGCACATAATTTGGCAAAAACATACAATCTACCTATATTTAGATATAATCAAAGCTAGAAAGAGAAAACCCAACACCATGGAAGATAAGTAGTGGTATGAAAGACAGCTAAGTTAAGTTAATAGACAGAGAGAGGCACCGGCCCTCAGGGAAGTGTGGGCAGAGGATGAGCTGCACCAAAGTTGCAGCAGCAGGCAAATGTGAAGTGTTTCAGGCTTCACGATGGAGATTTGATAGCCAGGCCTAGGTATAATAGCTTCCTTGGAGATAAAGAGCAGCTTGAGATTGAGTAATTAGCCCTACCTGGCTCAGTGAGTCCAGTTAGGTGTCAGAGGCAAGGATTGGCAATCAGGACACTCTACCCCACACTCCCTTCTAAGGATGTCTTAGAAGTTCCTATTTGGAACTTAGTGATGAGGTTAAGCTGCTTGGTCATGAACCTTTGCTGTGTTCCTTAACTTCCCTTTTGCATCCATATTAGTCAAATGACTCTAGTTGCAATCCTGTGGTCATCACAAGTGAATGCATAGCTACTTGAGTTCTGCTGTAAACAAAGAGCCTCATGACAATCCACTTTCAGTATCCTTTCTGCACCTCAGGAGCTCTCTCTATTACAAAATCACTTGTGCTCCTAACCTACTTTGTTTTCTAGTCCATTTTTCAGTATAGGGAGACACGAGCTCAGCACATCTTACGTACAACAGGCTGAGAGTTACTTCCTTAGTGTGGTAGAAAAGGAGGAACAAATGAAAAAAAAAAGAAGAAGAATACAGTTGGAAACATACATAGGAGAGAAATATGTCACACAAGATAAAGAAGGTGACAGCTTCAGGAGAGCAGGAATCTTGAACACACCAAGCACGATGCAATCAACTTGTACTGAAGCAGTAACTTTTGTCCCTGGACTTCAAATTTTATGACCTCCTATTGCTGTAACATCCTGTCATGACTGAGCAGGGTCACAAAGATACAAAATGTCACAAAATGATTAACTGCCTTTGTTCTCCAACCCTCCCACTAGTTCCATGCCAATGACCAAGTCCCTTGACAAGATGTGTACAAGCTGAAGCCTGTTCTTTTCTTTAGCTCGCCGATTTTTGAATCTATCCTCTGAGCTTCTATGTGCCTAAAAATAAAGTCTTCCTGTTTCCCATTTGATCTCTCCTACCTCTTAAATCCTGCAATGCTATGAAGAAAGAAAATCTGTCATTCTTTTTAGGAAGGATGCTTTTCCTAATAAACAAAGAAAGAATTTTCAATTGATTTTGAGTCATAGGTTCATTGTAACAACACAAATAGAAAGGTGACAAATGCTATGTATTCACGTGAGGGACACAGATCATTTGCAGAAAAAAAAAAAAAAAACTAAAAAGTGAATAATGCTAAAATTTAAAAAACAAATGTCTTTGGAACGCTCCAGTCACTTGCACACTCAGCACTCCTACCTGTCTTCCTCTAATGAAAAAAAAAAATCTTTCTTTAGGAAATGACTCCTTCTCCCTTACTCATTCTACGTGATCCCTACAGTCATTTGAACCCAGCTAACATTAGTTGCCTTAGGAAAAGAGAAATATTTTTCTTCATGCAGTGACTGGTTTGTAGGATAAACCAGTTGTTGTTCTCTAAGCACATGCCAAGCCTTATGTGGAGCAAAAATGTGAATGCAAGTTGCCCAAGGCATGGATGGGAGCAGAGTGAGGATCTGGAGACAATACTGAGCTTACAGGACAGGGTTAAAACTAATGCTTTCTTTTGTCATGTCAAATATGTGAAAAATGTGTTTTCAAATTTGTGACACTAGTTTAATTTGCCACTTATGACTACACAATCTTTATATTATATGCTGATTCTAACTAGCTACTCTAAATACAAGTAGAATATAAAATCCAGAGACATTAAAATCAAGGGAGCAATTTCATGAAGGCTATGGGACCTGGTCCATCATCAGCTGGAGAGAATTAAACCCTCTGCAAGAAACAGGTACACCTCACGGTTTGAGGAGTCTGAAGGGGTGAAAAGAGTTCACTAGTAACCAATTAAAGGATGTGAGTCCAACTTTAAGTCAAATAGTCTTTAAGCCAAGACCTATCTAAGCATAAAATACCAGTTGACTAAGTTGCTCCAAGTAGTCACTTCCTTCCTGAAGGGGAGGGAGGTGTTGTAAAATACTCAGTTCCCAAGCTCAATAACTCAGACTCATTTTGATTTACGAGATATAAATATAGCAAATTTCAACAAATATATGCAACTTCAGTTTAACAAAATTCTTTCTACTGTTATAGTTTATTAAGTCAACATCTTTGTAGCTGAAGAATCATGATTGTGTAGCTGCCCTATAGTTCTTGCTGAGAAGTATTTATTTATAGTCAACTGTACTAACTGAGACTTTGAGGGTTCGTGTTATTTATAATGTACATTAATGTCCAGTAGCAGAGTAGATCAAAATTCTGAAATATAAATATGACCTTTATCTTAAGGCACTCTTTTAAGGTCACTGTTTGACAAGGGAGAAAATAAAGAGTAAGCTGAGTTTGCTACACTAGTAATGTCAGGAATAGCCCCATCAGGGGTGTTGGGTCAGCGATCCCCATAGATTTTAAAGACAAATAAGCAAGTGGCCCAGAAAAGAGACAGCAATTACACTGTTCTAGAGATCAGAGGAAGCTCTGAGTAACATATTCAAGAGCTTATTTGCAAACCTCAAATCTTCTGACAAAGAGATGGAGGGGGAAAAGGTCTAAGACAATAGAATAATTGCATCTATCCTTGTGTTTTTTAACTATTTGGGCCCAAAGTCACTTTCTCTTATTAGTGGCATGAAAATAAGCTTCTTCCTAGGCAAATTAAATTATGAAATTCTTATTAGACTTCTATCAGTTCCCTTGTATCCCTCCCTGACTCTGATTCTACTGCCTATGCATTCCTTTTCTGTTCCTCCACTTATTTACACTCCTTACCACACATTTTCCCCTTCCCCCACACCTTGTACCTTTCATGATCTAAGACCATAAGGAAATCAGGCCCAGTCTCACATCTATTTCATTAATTATGGCAATCTTGCTTCTGCTGCTATAGACAACCATTTCAACTCTGTACTCCAGGAGACTCCTACAATTCAGTAGGACAAGACACTTTAGATAAAATCCCTTCACCACTCTAGGTACAATTTTATCTCACATAAATCAAAATAAGACAGTTACTTGCAAGAGATATAAAAATATGACAGAAAAAATATACTACTAAATGCCTATGCTTGGGCTTCTGTGTGCTGACCATATTCTCATTTTTGGTGATTTGAATAGAGTATTCTCTGAGACAGATAACTTCAGAGCAACAAGCTTGGAGTAAGTTTGGGAAGAGAGCAGAGACAAAGCTCTCAGCCTAAAGTGTCTTTACAGGCTCCTAGTGGACTGTGAAGACAGCTTTGTCAGTCAGCCCTGAAACCCCAGATGAGGTTTAGGTAAGATATATGTGCTACAGACAAGGTCAGCCACACACCCCGAACCTGGGAAGAAGTCAGCAAGGGCTAATGCTTGTGTCGTTCTCCAGACATTCAAGTGAGAATGGGGTTACGTGTGACATGAAGAAACAGCCAGTTGGAAGAAACATCTGGAGAGACTAAACAGGAATAAACCCACACCTGGGGGCAATGGTCAGAGTCAAATGTCAAAATGAGATCAGCTGAAATGATAATTAAAAAATGTGTGCAGCCTTTGGCAACATAAAGGATGTCAACATTTTTTAAGTTGTAATGGCGAGTAGAGCTGTACAGGCTGTATTGAGTTGTATGACCCAGGAAGATAGCGAGACAGAAAGGCCTGTGAAAGGGAGAGGAGAACTAGGCAGAAGTTGGAGAGTGATGTATTGGGCTTGAAGAAATTCTTTATTTGGAAGTGTTTTGGCTATGCTGACATGTAAAAGGACTATCTTTGTGAGATTATGCAAAAGGCATCTGTTAATAAATTAGAGGCAAAAATAGTATAGAGTCACAAATAGTAAGTTCGCTTTGAAATATAAGGCTGCATGGGATGTACCTATGGATGTGGTTAAATATATTTGTAAGTGACAAGGAGAAAATGAAGGCTTTGGCTATTGGCATTAATTTTCTCTGTAAGGCAATATTTTCTACAAAAATTTGCCATTACAGCTAGAATTGAAAAAGAAATTTATTGGCTTCTTCAAGTTTTCATAAGAAATTATCCACAATTTGGCTAATTTATTCTGTACCAGTGTGGCAATCTGACTTCAAAACCTAGGTGCTGACAAAGCTACATTGACTTGGAAGGCCTCAAGAGTGCTTCCTTGTCTTTTTCTCCACTGATGACTCTGGGCCTTCCTTGGTTTTTGGCTATATGCACAGCTCCCATATTTGCCCCCATCTGCACATGAACTTTGCTCCTTCTCCCCATAGATCTCTCCTAAGAACATCAGTCATTGGCTTTAGCACTCCCAGATAATTCATTCCCATACCCTTCATGCAGAACATATCTGAAAACACCCAAGTTTCCAGGTTTCCAACATACCTTTTGAAGAGTGACTATTCAATGCTCTATGATATCTAATGGATTTTATTTCAAGAGAAAAAACTTTATTATTTTACACAATTTTGCATTCAATTCATACACATGATTATGTATGGAGTTGCGGATATGCTAAATACATAGATTGAATTATTATATACTGAAGCATATATTAAACACATTTTATCCCATAAATACACATAATCATTAGGTATTTATTAAAAATAAAAATAACATCTTAAAATGAAGTGATACATAGCCTCATTAAAAAATGAGTCTCTTTAGTTGAGCAAGAAGCATAAGAATAATCCAAAGAAACAGAAAGGAAAATGAAAGTTTAAGAAACACACACAAAACCCATAACAGAACACTATAGAAGTGGTATCCTTTGGTCTCTGCAAATTCAGTTCACAAGAGATGCCCAAGGAACAATGAGGTGCTTTCCTGTTATTGTATCAAGTTATAGCAGTCAGTGTGGTCACCCTTGCTAAAAGTGATAGGAAACTGAGAAGCCACAGTGAAGGAGTGTATGAAAGAGTTTATGTTTGTATCCTGAATGGATAACGAAGTTTGGCTAGAGTATTGGTGACCAGAAATACAACTGCTAAAGAACACTACTTTCTCACAGCCCTCAAAGAAGAGTGCAAACCAAAGATCAGGTTCCATACATCTGCCTAGGAGAAATGGAAGATAGTAACATAGGACATCTTTGTTCTAAGTTCATGCATACAAGGAAGCAAGAAATATCAAACAGAATTATGAAAGAGACAGAAGTGGCATCAATAAAGAAGTCAAAAAGTCATTCAACAAATTATTAATGTATGCAGAAACATTAGGGCATGACAAAAATTCTTACATAATTATGAAATATAAAAGATGTGTACAAGATACCTTTTTAAAATTTTATTTTTATTTTAAAGAGAATATAAAAATAATAGATAAGACTTTAGAAATGATACACAGTTTAAAAAATGGAAGCTGATAGATATTCAACATTAGTTGTTTTATTGCACCTTGTCTTCAATGTAATAGCTCAATTACAGATATAAGCATATAAAATGGTCAAAACATTAATTGTAAATGTTAACGGCTACCTTCAAAAAATCAATAGAAATTGGTAGACTTAGGAGTACATGATACCTTTTAGGAAATTCTTCACTAGGCAGTTTGGCCACTTAAACATAACAAAGTAACTTTACATAAACTTAGAGAGCATGGGTGTATCATTCATCATCCTCTCTTATAAGCAGATGCAATAAAAATAGCATGTGTAAAACTTCTTTAATAGCTATGCCATAAGCATTATAATGCACTATGTCTACTGTACATGTCTGTCAGCAAAACAGTTTACAGTAGCAGCATTACCTCTAACAATGAGCGCTTATACTCCCCACATGACACTACCAGGCCTACAGCTGCAGGAGGGGTCAGGAATTCTTTGGTTCCATTATAAACTTATGGGACCAAGATTGCTTATGGAATTCATTGTTGATCAAATGTTGCTATGATGCTCAAGACTGAATAATGGTTGAAATTAAAGTACAAAATAAAACATAGCTGATTATATAGCCAAAAAGGAAAAAGGTCACTCTTGATGAGCTCATAAGTGCCCTAGAGCACAAAGCCAAGGAATATGAGCTTATCATATGATTCCAAGAGTCACAAAAATGGAATGAATAAAAATAACACGCAAATGGGCAAAAATTTTATGTAATTATATAAGAGCAAAAATACCTATAACAAGAACAAGAATTAAGTTGCTAAACGCCTGTCTCAGCCCCTGAACTATACTAATGCATGCAGTCCTCCTCACATGCCTTTGAGAAACAGAAACTCACTTGAGATAACATAGTTAACAGAAAAGCCAGCATCTGGACCCCAGCAAGGTCCAAACTGTGATAAACTGACTGCATAAACTATTGGGCATGGACAAGAAGAAAAAATGAATAAATGACCGCAGAGAAACTCCTATAACTGAATAAGATAAAGAACTCCTCTGAGAGCAAAAATCATTAAAACAAAAAACAAGCCAAAATAATGAAGGATCCAGCTTTGCTCAGGAGACTCCTTCCTTCCTTTTCATCCTCATTTTCCTCGTCCTCTCTTCTTTTTCTCCCCTTCTTCCTTCTCTCATTCTTTCTCTGTCTCCACCTGTATCGCTGTCTTGCTGTCTCCGTGTTTGTCTCTTCCTCTCTCTCATTCCAGGTTAAAGAGACAGGACAAAGAGAATAATGTGTGTTTTTCTAATTAATATAACATATGAAACTCTTTAAAAGATTTTCTAAAGTCCCCTTATTCCTAATATTAAATTTCACCAGGAAATTTTACTTTAGTCCTAAGGGTATAATTTCCAAACACTTTTCCATTTAATTAGTATAAAACATAGCTAAATAAATACTATATTTTAATAATTCCAGAAAATGAGAAAAAATTCAGATGAAAGGGGCATTTAACTGAGTAAGGTGCCAGATATGACGCATCTTGTGACTTTATGAATATTTATTACAATTATAGTTATCTTTTTGATACAGGAGCTGACCATATAGTTCAGGCTGGTTTCAAATTCATCATATAAAAATGCAGGCTGGCTTAAAATTCATGGCACTCTTCTTGCATCAACCTCCAAAGTGCTAGGACAACAAGTGTGTACAACCATGCCTGGCTGTCTATATATATACGCAGTGTACCACTGCACCGGAGTCAGCACTGGTTCGACATGTAATGCCTGGATCCCCCTGCAGTCCTGCACTTACCTAAACTTGCTTAAGCAGGCACTTTAGTCTGCTGAGCATTCTTCCCAGTCCCGTTTCTCCAACTTTAAATTTCTAGTTCTATCCTGCTTTTGGAATAAAGATTTGTTCCACCAGTCAAACGGTTTCTAAATGATTTTGTTTTCATCTAACTGTGCAGCCAAAGTTAAGCCATCGTGCTCATTATCATAAAGCCTCACTGCCACAGCTAAATTTCCATTCTTCATTTTCTTGGGGGAGCAGGATCCTCCAATATTAAAGGGGAAAAAAAGATATATTTTGATGCTGTATTGTCAGCAGTTGACAAATCTGGATGAGCTGATTTTGTGAGCTAATTAAGTGTCTACATAATGCACTTGAAAATGTATTCACTATAAAATTTGTTGATGGATCTGAAGGGGGAAAATTCCTTCTCCACTATTGGCAGAAATGTAGACAAGTGCAACCACTATGGAAATCAGTGTGGAGACTCATCAAAAAAAAAATAAATAAATAAAATAAAAAACTAGGATTAGAGGGCCCTTACCACCCAGGTATCTCCCTTCTGGGTATTTTCCCTAAAAACTAAAACACATCATACTACAGTGGTGTATGCACAGACATGTGTATAGCAGCACAAGTTTCCATAGCTATCATGGAAGCAACTCAAATGCCCAACAAATGAGTAATGGGTAAAAAAGATGTGGCATTTTTATACAATATACTACTCCACTATAAAAATATTAATTATTGTGGCTGTCCTATGAACATGTTTTGAAACTGTCTCATTGTTATTTCTTTCTTAGTAAAGTTAATATTTTTTAAAAAAAGAAATTGATATTTTCAGTAACCAAGATAGCTACTCTTGTTTTTTTCTGATTTTCTGTGGCATGGAGTATTGTTTTCAATCCTTCCATTTTTAGTCTGTGAATTTTCTTTCTAGTTAAATGTGTTTCTTACATGCAATATGTTATTGGATTTTGTTTCTTCATATACGCTGCTACTCTGTTTTTATTAGTGAATTGAGGTCAGAGACTTCAGGTATACAGTTCCCAAGTTCTTGTATGTCTTTGTCTCCTGGATTTGTTTTGAGTGGGCTAGAAGATTGAGACTGCCCTTTTGATCCTGCATTTTGGCATTTCTGAAGCTCCCTGTAATCGCCTAACAGAGCCCCACATGCCACCCAGAGTCCACCAAAGTTCCTAAATGGCTTTAGGAAAGCTCCACACCTCCTTACACTGTGTCCATATATCTCAGTTCTTCAGTGTCTTTCAGGTAAGTCACAGTCCACCTAAGTTCTTAAAAGTTTGGTCCCACACCAACATAAGCTCCAAGCCTGAGTGTTGAGGGCTAAAGAAGGTCTCAGACCTTCTCAGACTCTACCAAAGTTCTTAAATGGCACCAGGTAAGCTCCTAGATGTTTATTATTTTTCAAATATGTGACTTTATAATTCCTTACTTGGACTTTCAAGCTTCTCTTTCCTTAAGAACTTATAATAAGCATTCAATTTGATACATAGTAGTTTAAACAACTTAATATTTTAGTAGTTGTGTTTTGCATGTATTTACCTCTGCCATTCATGACACCTTTTTGCAGTACAGTGTATATTTTGTATATGAATACTTCATCTGTCTTAGAATTTTAATTTGGATATTGTGTACATCAAAGTAACAGTTGGTATTTTTCTGGAGAACAATTGCATTAGCCATATAATTTGGTTGACATAAATTTGAAATAAATTCGAGAAACTTTACATCACAAACACATTTTAGTACACTTAAAACTATGTTGAAGAGGATTTATAGCTGTAGTATTTATCATTTCTAGAACCAAATTATAATTGAAAGTTTTCATTTTATTTGTTTGTTTTGCTTTGTACTTGTAGTGCTTTGGTTTACATTAAATGACTAATTTTGTCATCCTTCCCTTCTTGCTCAGTGCTAGGATATAAACCTCGTGTAATAGGTATGGGTTCCTGTATTCCATGCCTTTTGTAAACACAAGAATTCTAAATATTTTGTCTCCAACCCTTTGAATCACTTTTTTCTAAAAGGTCAACAGAGTAAGGATTCCTCTACATTCTCATGAGCTTCACTTCTTATTCAGTTATGGGTTTCGTTCTACTTTAACATTTCTTGTCTTTGTGCAATGACAGTGACAGATTTCATTAGCATTATAATGACAGGTGCCATGCCATACGGTATATCTAGAAATACATATTTGTAGAAAAAATACTTCTGAAGGTTTTAAAGCAATATTTGAAGACTCATGTTTAGTGTAAATTAAAACAGGAAGTTTTTACAAAACACTTAGCAGGAAGTTTTGTATATTGAAAGCTTCCAAGTATTTTATTTACGTCTGATCAGCATAATGGCAATATGATTGTTACTGAATCCTCTGATTAAAGCTAGGCAGCAAATTCCAGTAGATCATGTACATCATTCCAGATTTCTTAACTGTTAAATAGCACAAACACACAGACTTGAGAAGAGCATCACAAAAGTACAGAGTTGTATACTTGTCTGCATAATTAAAAGTTTGAATAAATTACTCCACCAATTCAAATTACCTCCTATGAAATACATTATAAAAAGCAGAAACACTGAAGGAATTTTAAGCATAGTAAAGTTAAGAACTATAGTCTCATTTCCTTGGAATGTATTTTCTTTTCTTTTTTTTTTTTTTTGTCTTTTTTTTGAGACAGGGTCTCGCTATGCAGTTCAGGCTGGCCTTGAGTTCACTTTTGTAGCCCAGGCTGGTCTCGAACTCGCATCAATCCTCCTGCCTCAGCCTCCCGAGTGCTGGGATTACAGGCGTGCGCCACCACGCCCGGCTACCTTGGAATGTATTTTCCATCAGATGTGTTGATGTTAAAGTGCAAACAGCTTTCACATCATATTTCCTGCATTTGGAAGTACAAAACCCCCCCTGACATTTTATGCTGTATATGTTTATCTTTAAACATTGATCCTTGATTTAAATCTATAGTTTTCTTTACCATGTGAGTGCTTGATAGCTAGATAAATGCATCTTGCATATTTAATAGCAATAAAAAATCAAAAATTAAAAACAACAAAAATATTTTGTTCTTTACCTTAAACAAATGATTACTTTGCAAGCTCCATTAGAAAATACCTCAGTAAAAATCCTGTTTTATATTTCCTTAATGGTGAAGTAAGCTTTCTAAAATTCATACACTCTCCTTTCCAGTAGTACACAAGGATGGCAGAGAAAGGATGCTTGGCTTCCTGAGTATCTTTTCTCTCATATTGCTAAAAGTGGCAACCTCACTGATAAGCCAGCATCTTAAATTCTTATAATATCTAAGCCTGGAGAGTAGCCCTGTTATTTATATCCGTTTTCTGCAAAGTGCCATGAAATTATACCCCCATATGTTTTTATACAAGTTTTGCTGGCTCAAAATGGTTAACTTTTTCATTTGTAACAGCTTGACCTAATTTATATTCTAGTCATGCATTTGTCATTATTTACAAAAATAAATATGAAGAATTAAGAAAATATTTCTTCTTGATATAAACAATTATGAAAATATTTCTTTTAATTAATTGATAAATGGTTTTACAAAAAAAAGAGCAATTTACATTAAATAGCCAATGCTAAATAAAGGGAAAAAATCAGGTTTTATTTTGTAAAATGTTGCTATGCCAGAAAATAAGATTCTCAGGCATTCTTCTTAGAGTTGATTAAAAAGAAAATGAAATCTTTAAGTGTATCCATTTACCTATGAAAATCTCCAATTTATCTTACATTATGGATGTTTTCATAAAGATATAAAAACATATCTCCTTGTCTGTTCCTTAGCTGATGAGCATTTGGGTTACCAAAATTTAGCTATTACAAATTGTGCTGCACTGAACATGAGTAACTTGGATTCAAAATGTATAATAGATGGTACAAATTTGGAAAACACTATTCAAAACAAAAGACAACTGTGATGCAGTAAAAGGAAGAAGGGGGAATATATATATATATATATATATATATATAATCATATATATATATGATTTATACATTCACAAATATATATATATATGAACTTAGTCTAGTCTACATAAATTCTATTTGTCTATAGGAAACCATGAATAACTTCACTCAATAGACAAAAATTTTTCTGCCCCTTTGAATCAGGCATATTATATATATAGTTACATAGATAGTTTCTCTTAATTTACTAAACAGAAAGGCCTATTGTTTGAATAAGATATCATGTCTATATCTTGTACTCTGAATAACTACTATGAAGATAATTGTATGCACTATGAAGGCTATTGTAACTGTCCTACTGGTCTGTTTAGAATTGTCTTATTTTAATTTCAGTTAAATAATAAAAGAAACAAGAATCTCCTCACATATTACATTTTGATATTCAAATTGTCTAATGTATGTTGAATTTTGTTAATATTGTCATCACATATGTAGTATATAATACATGTGATATATCTTTCTATAGTTAATGGATATGTGTGTCCATGTGGAGATGACATATTTAACCTACTCTTTCAAAGCTACAATTCAAGAAAGATCAAGGATAAAATAAATTTCCCATATTATACAAGAACTACCAGGAGAAATACCACTTATAAGTGTAACTTGAATTTTATAATCTGTATCTTTTTGCAACATTAATGGCTTGCTCAGATGTTGACATAAGATCGATACTACTTGTTAAATGCTTGTCACATATTTTATGATTGAGTGTGCGTAAAACTATAAGCAATCCTTTTGCTTCTTTTATGTAGGCAGAATCAAGAAGATCAACTACCTAATGTATATTTAAATCAAAGTGATACTTTTAAATATTGGAATTGAATAGAGATTTAGAAGTTTCTGCAATGTCATCAATTTCCTCAGAAGTACCTGAGGTCCCATGAAAATCATGAAGATTTGGTAGACTCAAGGCTCTCTGCAGCAGCTAGGCATAACTGTGTCTGTTAGTCATAGATTTTCTTCCTTCTATGAAGTTACTGATCACAATGATGCCTCTCCTGCCAGTTTATTTATGCAGAAATATTTGTGAGAAATAGTGACAATATTTCTTTCAAATTATTTCATTAGTATAGAAATATCTGCCTCTGCCTCTGATTTCATTTACTGCATTCACATGAGAACACTGTAAGCTTTTTCAGACTATTGAGCTAACAACATTAAGCATGACATGCCTAGGAAGAATAAAGGATATACTGGCTGCACACATCACATTCTTGAGTGCCTAACTCAAAGGGACAGAAAATTTTTATGCTGATTGAGTGAAATAATACATGGTTTCCTATAGAACAAGTAGAATTTATGTGGAATGGAATCCGGTTCAAATATCACAGCTGAGTCTCTCTTTGGAGTTTGTCACTGAGATCATTCCTTTACATGGAATAACTCTCTACCTTAACATATTAATGATACTCTTCCATCTAACAATCCTTGGGGACTTTCCCTCCTTCCTTAACCCTAAAATGTTTGAGTTCCCTATGGTCAGGTACTATTCAACAGTTCCTTCCAGATGATCTTATTAAGTGTACTGGGTCAAGTCACGTTTTTAGGCTGGTGATTTCTAGGAATTCTGACATTGGGCATGCAGTGTTGCAGATTTAATATTGCTGCTTTCAGTTATGTGATATAAGCCATGCCTAAAGCACAAGAAAGCCTTCTCTTGAGATCCAGTATTACTATTATCTTAGGAACTGTGCTAATGTATCTGATGCTTTAGAAGTGACTGTAATCTATCGATTGATCTTTGAATTGTCTGCTATAATTTGGATTACAAATACCTCCAAAAGGCTATGTGTAAAAAGCTTGGATATCAACCTAGAGGGCTCCTGAGAGGTGGTAGAACCTATATGAAGAGAGGACTCATAGGAGGAAGTATGTTCATGGGGCTGTGCCCTTCAAGGAGATACTCAGACGCAGGCCTCATTCTTGTTTCCCTTCCCAGCTGCCAGAAGTAAGCAGCTCTGTGAACTCCTTGTCATGATGTGCTGTCTTGCCACAGGCCTAGGAGCAATGGAGCCAACAGATCAGCGACTAAAGCCTTTGCAATTGTGAGCCAAAATAAACCTTTTTATTCTTAAATTGCTTTCTCAGGTGTTGTGTCATTGTAACAGAAATATAATTAATACAGTAGCCTGAATTCTCATGACTGGGTTATCGTTTTATCAAATATTGCCCTCTACTATTAGAAACATCTTCCAACATCTTCCAACTATTTCCCATTAGTTGGCTCAGTGAATTATCACTATCTGCTACATATATATATGTATGCATGTATGTATGTATTTGGTATCCAAAGGAGAAATCTCTCATCTCTTCACATTGTCGTCACTCAGAATGTGAGTTTCCACCAGTTATTTGTTTAAACTAGCCTTTTCTCCTTTGACTCTTACAGGATAGAATAAATGTATCAGGAATATCCTAAGTGCATGATAAGTAGATACAGCATGAGATATTTATCCAATGAGCCATTGAACAGGTCATGGATCTTGAATCTGCATACTTGCATAGAGTAGGGTTGATTGACTGACACTTCAGATACTCTGCTTTCTTCTAGTCTGATGAAAATGATGGTGGCTAATGTAAGATTAAGGGACTCTCTCATGGAGAATTATAACATCAAGAATCCCAAAACTCAAGAAATAAGACTAGCCTACCTTTAGGATCCAGAGTAGAATAGCATTTTGTCTATATAATCCTTGGTGTTTAGGGAAACTCTGATGCCTAAATTTACCTAAGTCAGAATGATTCTTCAGCACAACAACCATTTTCTTTAGTACTACCCACCTCCATCTAAGACACTCATGGGTCTTTTATTAGTACATGTTAGCAATACATGATATCTGCATTCCTTTTGTGGAATTGGTACATGTACATGACACATTTTACTTCTTTTTTTATCTCTATTTCTTCCCTCCACTTCCCCTCCTTTCATTGCTTGATCTTCATCTTTGAGAAAGATCTATACCCATACATCTTATCTTTTTCAAAACTTTGTTCTTGTTCTGTGGGTTTCTCATACAAAAAGGAAAAAACAAAAACTATTTCACCTCCAGTGTCTGATGTATTCCAGTTAATATGGTCTCAAGGTGGATCCGCTTTTCTATAAATGATACTCCTTTATAGGAATAATGCTTATTTTTCTTTATGACTGAATAGTGCTCCATTAAGGATAACATCCCATTTTCTTTATCTATTCATCTGTCAATGTCCATACAATCTGCTTTCAATATTTAGCTATTATGAATTGTGTTGCCATAAACATAGATATGCATCTGTTACTATAAGATGATAATTTTAACTCTTTTAGGAAGAAACCTAGAAGGAAAATAGCTGAGCCACATGCAATTTCTAGTGTTAGTTTTTCTGAGAAATCATTATATTGACTTCCTAGTGTATATAGTAGTTTATACTTCACCCCACAATGTAGATTTTAGTTTTGCATGGTTTTGTTTATACTCTTCTTGCAAAGTTAAAACAGCAGTACACAGTCACAGTGACAAACTATGCTCCACCGAGCCATGTGATTGTTTTCTGTGTTCTAAGTATTAAAACCTGAAAATATGTCTTTATAATCTCTTCCAACATGCAAGAAGAAGAAACAGTTTCCAATGATTGGGCTACTGATAACACCTATGAAATGAAATGCTCTAAAGATGGCTTTCCTTAAAGGGAACTTAATTGCTTATCTACATGATGAGTACATAAGCAATTGCTTTGAAAATGTCAAATATAATTCTATATACTGTTTTTAAACATAGGTTTATCTAGTCATCAGGTTTAAAAAATTGTTGCCGTATTTACTAGATATTTTCTTAGATAGTAATTTTTAAAATACATTTATTTTTCCAAAATATATTGCTTCCAAATACTGAAATTACTGATTTATTTGCTTACTTACATTAAATTGGTTGCTGCAAAATACAATCCATAACCAACTTGTATTTAGTGACTTTTGATCATTTAAGATCTTGTATTAGCCGGGCGTGGTGGCGCACGCCTGTAATCCCAGCACTCGGGAGGCTGAGGCATGAGGATCGGTGTGAGTTCGAGACCAGCCCCGGCTACAAAAGTGAGCTCAAGGCCAGCCTGACCTGCATACTGAGACTCTGTCTCAAAAAGACAAAAAAAAAAAAAAAAAAAAAAAAGATCTTGTATTGTAGGTCTGCTATGACATGTGAATATTTAATAGGTGAGGAGAATATTATTTAATGCTTTACCAAAGTAATAAGCTTTAAATGTACAAATTTAGGAGATAAATACTTTATGATTTAGGTGATACATTGTTAGAAACATAACAACATAAATGAAATTATTTTAATAACTTTGGAAATAACACGCACTTTGATATGTATTTATCTTTGGTTGAAAGCTAAGATGAAATTAAATCACAATTCAAATATTGTATTATTTTAAATTGTCTTTTAGTGATGAGAAAGATATACAAATACATGAATGAAACTCAGTGCTTTGCACTTGCCAGGCGAACACTGTGTGACTTAGCTCTATCCATGGCCAAGCAGGGAAATGTGGTTAATTGCATAATGATATAAAATGAAGGGCACGTGAGAAGGTATGTAATCAACTGTGCCTACCTGAGGCAGTGTGCAGTAAATACTATCCTATAACTACATCATTAAAATCATTTTTCCACTTCATTTTTCCAATTCAAATATTGTATTATTT
>PVJA010043437.1:0-16741 GCA_004027025.1 Myocastor coypus | reverse complement strand
TACAGCACAGGTTCCCTTATATCCTGGGTCTTTATTGACCTTGAAGGGCTAGGGCCAAAATATTGGCTATCCTTATAGCCCTTCTTTTTCTCCAATTTTTGGTCTGTTAACTTACATTCTTAGCCCTCCAGCAGAAAAGCTTTGTGATACTATTACTCTGTAACATAGGTACTTGAGCTTATCATCACTGGCTTTCTGAATATCAAATATCTTTGACATAGCTTGGAAATGGTATTTTCTGGCCATCATTGATATTCTAATAACTTTTCATACAATGTGATATAAGCAGTTACACAATTTTGACACAGATATTTGGAAATTCAAGGAAATACAAAATTGTACCCTTTCAAGAATATGGTATTTGGCCCAGTCTCTTATTTTCAAGTACTACTCTTGATAGAATGACAGTAACTGAGTTTACACCAGGAGCAGTACATATCGAAAAGACAAGAGTGACATGTATTCCAAACATAGTTTTAGCGTTACATTGTGCTATAATCAACATAGATGCATTTTTTTAAAGGTGAAACAACTTTAACAAAATCTAGCACATTTCATGAACTGGGGTCCTCCTTGGTTGCAGGCCCCATCTACACAGTCGTCTCATCTGCACAGCCGGCTGTGTCTGCCCAGGCTTAGCATAGGTACTGCCAGTAAGCCCTGGGTGCACTCCTTTCCACCAAGGATTCTGATGGCATGACCTGGGGTGTGGTGTGGGAGTGTTCGCCCGGCACCTGCAAAGCTCTGGGTCCATCACCATCACCAGCATAGGTACTGCCCTGGCCCTTGCTCCAAAGGCTCAAGTATTTGCCTGCTGAGGACCTAGCAGTCTTGTTTTGAATACATTCCCTGTAGATGACAATACTGAAAAAAGATGAAGTTCCTCTGCATGTCACCATCACGTACCACTTTTTCTAGAGATTCTGTGACACTCAATTAGCAGAATTCAGTGGCACCCTAGGCACCTGTGGGGTGAAGGGTCCAGGTTGTGGCTTATGCTGAGAGGGAAGGTGTATGGCTATGTGATATCACAAGTGCATGTGGATCACACATGGCTTCCACAATTGTCCCTGAGAAGGGCTATCTGGAAGGGCTTGTTCAGGCCTGGGGACAGCTCCCTGACACCTACATGGGCAGAAGCTCAAAGCTCTCTCATCTCAAGAGGACCCGAGTTGTTTCACCTGTGTAGTTCTATGGGCCTTGCAGACACCACCTCAGAATATTCCAGTGCTGGGGACAACAGTGGTGACAGCAGCAGCCTGGTGCTGGCTTTGCTTCCATTCTGGCTGTGGGCCAGGGCCGGGCATCTGTAGAATGAATCTTTGCAAAGCTTTCATTAGGATGTGTGGTTACAGGGATGCTGCTTTCATTCTCCTGCCCTTGTCTCCTGGACTGGCCACAGACAAGAGTGTCTTCAGCTCCCCCTCCCTGCTCCAAGGCCCCGCCCTCTTGCTCTCCACCTCCACCTCCCAGACATCGCCCCTCCAGGAGCCTGTGGCTCCCCTCAGCTTCCCATTCTATTACCAACTGGGGAAAATAGTTTTTAAGGACAAGTGTGGATAATCCTCTTTTCTTTTCTTTTTTTTTTTTTTTTGAAATAATTTTAATGAAAAAGAAATAGCAATGAGACAGTTTCAAAGCAGGCTAGTAGGTGAATTACATTAATTAATACATTGCATATTGTTGTCTCATTCTCGTAGTAGTTATTCAGAGTATGAGATTTAGACATGACATCTTGTCTAAACAATATTAGTGCAAATCTTTTTTCTCACTGAACTAAGAGAAGTAGCTGTATATCTAGCTTACCTTTGTATATACATATGCATATCCATCTTACCTTTTGCGCATACATATATGTGTATATATATATATATATATATATATATATATTCACTATAAAATGGCCCTTTATATTCTCTTGTTTTTTGTTTTGTGTTGTCAGAGATGGAGCCTTCTTTTTTTTCCTACTCACTTGTTTTTTAAATTTTTATTACTTTTTAATAAGAGATAACAATATGAGAGTTTCAAAACACGTTAGTAGCACATTCACAATAGTTGAGATAGTGCATATTGTTGTCCCCATAAATGTTATACAGAGCACAGGGTGCAGATGTGACAAATTTTCTAATCGATATTGATTCCACAGGAAAAGAAAAGGAAGAAGATAAGTGGTTGCAACTTGAAGATAGCATAAGCAAAATAAACCAGATATACATGTGTAAATATCATATAGTCTCCCTAGTGTAAGAACTCAAAAGAAGAAATAAAAACGGGAAGGTATAACAGTTAAAAGGAAAGTGAGAACTTAAGGATTAAACAACAAAGAGAGAGCAAGGAGAAGTTAGGACACATGGCAGGGAAGACAACAATATGAAATACATTAATTATTTGAACTGTCCTACTAACCTGTTTGAAATTGTCTCATTATTATTATTCTCTCATTAAAATTAATAAAAACTTTTAAAAACCCATACATTTATATATACAAGATGGTTAAGACAATGGCCCTGAGAATCCCCATCAGGTTTTTGAAATGAGCAGTTGATTGGTAGAATTCTCACTCTGAGTAATTCTATGTGCTGATATCTGTGAACTGAGCACCTACACCGAGGATAGCAAGGTGTAACATTAACACAATGCTTGGAGCACCTATTATTGTGGTCTTCTAAATGCATACTGCTTCTAATGTCATATCAATCATTGTTGTACTTTCTCAAGTAAATGTTTGTTTAAAAAGTAATAAAGGAAAACAAGAGACCAGAAAAAAATGTCATTAGATTGTCCTGCTACAATGTTGTATATGGTGAGATTTCTAAATTTTTGTGTAAAAATGTGTAATTATTTTTTCATATTCTATAGGGACTTAAAGTTTAGATTATCACTGGGTATGGTGGTGCATACCTGTAATCCCAGCACTTGGGAGGCTGAGGAAGGAGGATTGGTGCGAATTCGAGACCAGCCTGGGCTACAAAAGTGAGCTCAAGGCCAGCCTGAACTGCATAGTGAGACCCTGTCTCAAAAAGACCAAAGTAAATAAATAAATAAATACATACATACATACATACAGTTTAGATTGTCAGTGATTGTTGGAAAATACCTGTTCCATTTTATGTCTAGGGTGTTTGACATTCAGGCAGATAGTGATGATAAGCTCAACTGCCTATGTTATAGGGTAATAATATCATTAAGATTCTCTTCTGGATGGTTAACAACTTAAGTTTTCAGATCAAAAATTAGAGAAAAGGAAGGGTCATGACAGCGGTTCTCAACCTGTGGGTCGCGACCCTGGTGGGGGTTGAACGACCAAACACAGGGGTCATCTAAAGCCATTCCGAATTGTAACTGTAGCAAAATTATAGTTTCAAAATAGCCACGAAAATTATTTCTTTTTGTTTGGGGTCACTGCAACATGAGGGACTGTATTGCAGGGCCACAGCATTAGAAGGGTTGAGAACCACTGGGCTATAAGGATAGACAATATTTTGGCCCCAGCCCTTCACAATCAGTGAGGACTCAGGACATAAGAGAACCTGTACTGTAACATCATGTTCCTCAGTGGTGTCCCAAATTTTCTGATCAAGGAGATTATGGGGTCACAGAGAAAAGTGATTGATGATGTACAGTGTAGCTAAGGAGAGTCACTAAATCATTCTCTCAGGCTTTCACAGAGAGCAAACTGACCAAGCAATGACACTGATTCATCCAGATGGCTGACACTGACCAAAAAAAAAATCTACAAACTGCTGTACATGGTTTCAGTGAAAATCCTGAGGGCATTTGGCTGACCTTGTCAAATACAAAAGTTACATTTTTTATTATATGGGCTTGCTTTATCTTGATCTTAACCATACAGCAGAAAAATATAATCACAAGGTATATCAAGTAAACCATATTAATATGCTGAGTTGTAAAAGACTCAAGTGAACAACTTCTGACATTGCCGGTTCTGCATATAATTCACTACTATTATGGGCTATAGGACTATATTGGGTTACTTTGCTGAATTCACACACCTAAAGTATTTGATAATTCTCCTTTGGATGACTTCAGAGCCAACTAGTTTTGTCTATCTTTTTGAGACAGGATCTTGCTTACAGAGTTCAGCTGAGCCTTGAAGTTGATGTAGCCCAGGATGGCCTCAAACTCTCAGAAATCCCCCTGCCTCAGCCTCCCAAGAATGGAAGGGATTTCAAATGTGTACCACTATATCCAGCTAAAATCAAGTCACTTTGCCTTCTCAATTACCTCTGCAAGGTCTCTCTTGCCAGATGGAGCCATGGAATTATACCTTGATGCTCCACAGCATCTGGCATCTTGAATGCTAGTGCAAGAAATCTTGTGAGTCTCTGGATTTTGCACACATAGGTGCAGGGCTTTCAGGTGACTGTGAACTTGCGCTTGGTCAGCAGTTCATTCTCATTCTCATTCTCATTCTCCATCAGAGACCCCACCCAATGCCTTGGCATTTTTTCTTTTGCTCCCTCCTAAAACATTAGCTGGACTTGTCACTGCTTGGAAGACTTACTTTAGTGATATGTTCCCCTTTCTTCCTGACAGACAGTCGAGATCTCATCCTGTGAGGTTTCTTTGAATCAGCTTTTCCCCTTGCTGGACTGCACTGATGCATGGCCTGCAGCACCCAGCTGTACCAGTGTGGAGTCCAGGGAGCGCCCTTTGATGAGGGTAAATTAGGCCTCTGTGGAGCCACTTCTTGCAGCTCCTGAGACTTTTTGGCCCTCTTCTTCTTATCAGAAGCCCACCACCCTCTGTGGTCACCTGTGGCTTTACAGCCTTCTACCTTTGCAGGCTTGCATGGAAGCCAGAATCTCAGAAAAAACTTAGCATTTTGCCACGTGTGGGATATTTTGGAGCAGTGATGATTGAAACATTGGACAACCTTCAAAAATAAAATCATACAGTTGTTAGGGTTTGGGTAAAAAATGCTCCCCACAAAGGCTCCTGTGTTCAGAGGCAGGGCTTTTGGAAGATGATGAAATTATGGGGTGCTCACTTCATTAATGCATTAATGCATTAGTGAATGCATGTGTGCTACTAAGAGTTTGCCTGGCTGGAGGAAGTATGACACTGATGGTGGCTGTAGTGGCTGATTCACTGTGTCTACTTGAGATGTCCAAAAATCAACATGTACATTTAACACTTGAAAGAATCAACAACTGGAACCTCCTCCAGTTGAGAATTTTTTGCACATCAAAAGAAATTACCAACAGAGTGAAAAGACAACCCACAAACTTTAAAAACATTTTAACTAATAAGTATCCAGACAAAGGTCTTCTATCTAGAATTTATAAAGAACTAAAAAACATTAGGGTCCCAACATTCAAAGACCTAATCCAGAAATGAGCATCTGAGATGAACACACACTTCTCAGAGAAAGAAATTCAACAAGCCTGTAAATACATGAAGAAATGCTCCACATCAATAGCCTCTCATGAAATGCAAATTAAAACAACACTTAGATACCATCTCACCCCAGAAAGAATGGCTATCATAAAGAAATCAACCAACAACAAATGTTGGACGGCTGAGGGGTAAAAGGACACCTCTCCACTGCTGGCGGGAATGCAGCCTGGTACAACCATTATGGAAAGCAGTGTGAAGACTCCTTAAAAAACTAGAACTGGAAATCCCATTTATCCAGCTATCTCCCTACTGGGAATTTTCCCAAAAGAAATGAAAACAACATACCAGAGTGATATTTGTGCACTTATGTTCATAGCAGCACAATTTGTGATAGCCAAATCTTGGAAACAACCAAAATGTCCATCATCTGAAGAATGGTTGAAAAATATGTCATATTTTTATACAATAGAATATTACCCAGCTCTAAAGAATGATAAACTAGAAGACTTCATATATAAGTTGCTGTATCTTGAACATATACTCATAAATGAAATAAACCAGACCTACATGTGTAAATATCATATAGTGTCTCTAGTGTAAGAACTCAAAAGAAGAAATAACAATGAGACATAACACAGCTGAATGGAAACCAAGGGCTTGAGCATTAAACAATGAAGTGACTGAAAACAGAAAAGATAGGAAACATGGCAGGAGCAAAGCCATGCACTTGCATACAGGATGTATTAGATAATGGTCCTGAGAACCACCAAAAATATTTTTCATACTGAAGATAGCAGTGGGTAACACTGAAATTATGTTTGGAATGCCTGTCAACCTTGTCTCTTAGATTTGTGCTGTTTCTAATGTAATTTCAGTCACTGCTATACTTTCTCTCAAGTAAACAACTGGTTTACAAGAAAACAAAAAAGGGTATTAAGTGAGAGTAAGAGACTAGGAAAAATGCCATAGGATTGACCAGCTACAATTTTATATATACTTAGATTTCTAAATGCCTGTGAAAAGTGTGTAACTGCTTTTACCATATTGTATAGGGATTTATCAATTAAAAAAGAAATTCGTAAAATAAAAAAATAGTATTTAAAAAAATACTTGAGATGTCCAAAGCATGGCTGGATGCGCTTGGTGATTCCACGCCCTAGGTTACAGGCTCAGGGGTGGGGGTGGGGCCCTGCCCTAGGGTGGGGAGGATCCGTCCTCAAGTGGCTCAGCACAGAAAAGGTTGAGGAAGCCTCCTGCACGTGCCACTTCCTTGGGGCAGATTGATTAGTGCAGCTGCACCACTTTGGAGGAGCTCAGATCTTCATAGCCACCACTACCACCTCCTCAGAGCTTTGGTCTTTGCAGGCAGCAAAGAAGGATGAAAGATGGGCTTGATGGATGTCACAGCCATGGCTCCTCCTCTGCTCTTTATTGTTTTCTGCCACCATGAACTGCTGCCTTCTGCCTTGGACCCAGTGGAGTAAGCTCTAAAAATCTCCTCAAACTATGACCTAAATAAACCTTTCCTTTCTTAATTTTGGGTGTCATTGTTTTGTTCTAGCAACAAGTAAAAAAATAACTGTGACAGTGTCTTAGTTACTTTCCCCATGCTGAGGTAAAAGCCCTGGCAGCCACAAGTTGAAGAAGAAAAGGTGATTTTAGCACACAGCTTGCAGAGGCTCGGTCTGTAGTCAGTTGGCTGCAAGGCAGAGGGAATGGTAGCGGAGAAGCAGTCCCTGGCAGAGCAGGCAGGAGGCGTTGAGCAGCGGGCAGCAAGGCAGGTCTCCACACCCAGTGGGGCCTTCCCACTGTCCACACTCACAGCTCTGCTAAACTAATCGGTAAATTAATTTATTACTACACAGGTTTAACCCCAACATTGTCTATCCTAGATCCAGTTCCAACCAGCTCTGGAAAACTCCGTCGGGATGAGGCTTTGGGGTAGCACAGACAGAAGCCATGGCAACATATATAAATATCGTATAGTCTCCCTAATATAAGAACTCTAATTTTTTTTCTTTCCTTACCAATATCAATTGGAAGGTGTGTCATGCCCACACCCTGTTCTCTGTATAACTATTGTGAGGACAATATGCAGTGTGACAACTGTTAAAAAAAAAAAAAAAGCCATGGCAGTGTGACCTGAGTGGATGTGTTCTTATCCCTCCCCCTTCCTCTCTTTCCAGCTCTGCCTGTCTTCTCTGCTTCCTGGCTTTTGCGAGGGGAGCAACTTGCCTCACCATGGTGTCTCTGCCTCAGAACCAGTGACCATGGACTGAACCCTCAGAAGCTGTGGGCCAAAGCAAACCTTTTCTCATGGGTTAGGCAGCATAAGTCAGCTATGTGGTCTAAGCAATGAAACCTCACTAACACAAACACAACTGTGTTGCTTCTCTCTCTGGGCTAAGTCAGTGGGCAGAGGGGGCAGGCCTGGGAGTAGGCATGGATTTACCAACTTGCCAGGCCCCGCTGAAACCAAGCTTTCCTGTTTAAAGGGGAACAAGCCCAGCCTGGTGAGGGTCTGGCGTGTGTGGTGGCATGTAGACTCGTGCTCAGAGGCCTTGCCTGAGTTTAACACTATCCCACTGCTGTTGGGAAATTCTTAGTGAGCCTTGAGCAAGAGTCCCTGCATCATAGTTTGTTTGTCCCTGAGCTCTGCCAGCCCTATAGCTGGGTGGGACATGCGGATCAAGCCTGGGGTTTGTGGCTGTGCTTGCCATACGGCAGCTAGGTACTAGGTGGGATCGAATGCCTGTGTGTGGATAGCCCTCTCCTGTTCTGTCCAAACCAAGATGCAGCGCCACCTGTACCTGGCTCCTCCATGCTGAGGCCACTTCCCTCAGCCTCCTAGTGCTGGTCGTGGCCGTCGGCTGCTTGTCTCCCCTTCAGAGTGCTTGCATGCAAGTGCTCTTCGTTACTTAATAACGGCCCAAACTACACGCGCAGTGGCGATGGCTCAGATATGCCGAAGAGTGTCTGTGAGGTGTCTCTGCCTAGTCACAGGTGAGAGTTTTCACTTAATAAAGAGAGAAGGACGTTGGGTACACTAAGATCTACAGTAAGAACTAAACACCCATCCATGAAATGATAAGGACCAAGGAAGGTTCACGTTAATTTTGCCGTCACACTTCAAGCTGTGAAACTCACAGCCAGATGCGTGAAGAGAGCTTCATTAGGGTGGAAAGGGAGCATGTTGCATGCAAGGACAGGGACGTGGCAGCTTAGGCCTCCGCTGCAGGGCTGGGGACCGAGTCCCTCAGATACAGGGTGTTCTGGTTGATACACTGTGTCAGCTTTAGAAGTTTAGAAGTTTAATTGAGTGACTTGGCAGGGATCTGGGATTCCTAGTTTATAAACATCCTCTTCCTGTGCAAGAGGAGTGCACTGACATTGTCTAAGGTCTACACCCGCCCCTCCAGGGTAGCCTGCTTACAATATAAGGAGCAAGAGAGGCTGGCTAGGTGCCGCAGCTGCTGTCCTTCCCTTTGCTCTTCGCTGTTTTCTGCTGCCATGAGCTGCTGCCCTCTGCCATGTGCCACCCTGCCTGGGAGCCAGCCGAGTATAGACTGAAACCTCCACCAACTGTGAACTAAATAAACCTTTCCTTCCTTAATTTTAGGTGTCAGGTAGTTTGTCCTAGCAATGAGTCAAAAGTAACTGAGACACAAGGGGACTTGTACATTTGTTCGCGTTAAGACCAAGTTTTAATTACCATTACTTAGTAGTTAAAAAGAGTTTGACATCCTAAAAACAGACCACTTTTAAAAAATTATTTTTATGTATTTCAAACAGGGTCTCGCTATGCAGCTCAGACTCGAAGCGATCCTTCTATAATAGGCGCTTACTCCCCTGAGCTATCTCACTGACCCAGACAGTCTTGTAATCCTGCAGCTCCTGGCTTGTGTATTCTGGAAAGCTCAAAACAGTGACTGTCTCCGCGGCTTTCTTGCTGCCGGGACACTCTCCCGATGCCCATGCTTTAAAGAAGGAGTGGTCTTCCGAGGGCTCGGTCCAGATTTGCTGGCAATGCGCTGGCACAAGCTCTGGGAGCAAAGACAAGGGTGCACTTGGGGAGGGAGATGTCACGCCCGCGCAGCCACGCCCCTGCCAGGCCCCTCCTCTCAACAGAGGCGTGGCTGTCTCCCCAGTTGGTGCCTTAGCTGCGCTCCCCCTCCCACCCCCGCGCAGGAGCGCATAGCACCCTGGGATCCAGGCCCACCTCTGTACACATAGCAGGGAGGTTTGTGGTCATGCTTTCATCTCCTTCAACGTTCGGAGTGAGGAGTCCCCAAGGGTAGAGCTGCAGTTCCCCAGCACCCCAACTCCTGTCCTTCCACCTGAGCACCCTGAGGCCTCCCCCTCTGTAACCACATCAATTAATTTTGACCGAACTTGCAGTGCCGGCTGTCCATGTGCCCATAATGATGAAAAGCCAGACAGCAGTAATGAGACTGAGATTGCTTGTTTGGTTTATTCTAATGCATCCCAGCTGGCGTCTACTGAATGTCTGCAGCTTGTAGCTCTGGACTGGGCCAGGGGCAGCTCCTGCTTTCCATCACAAGGTTACAGCCTCCCTGTGCTTGGGAGGCTACGGCGGTAATAATAATAATAATAATGATGATGGGGCTAACATACACTGGAGATTAGAAGATGCCCTGGGCTGCTCAGGCAGAGAAAACGGGGTGACCATGCCTCAAGGAGCGGGAAGGGCGCAGGCAGGCAGGCAGGCAGTCAGGCAGGCAGGCTGGCAGGCGCCAGAGGAGGCTTCTCCAGGCAGGAGCTGCAGGGTGGCGCTCTGGATCTGGGATGTCCTCAGAGGTCTCCACAAGTGACTGGGTCCAGAAAGTACCATACGCCCCAGTGATGCATTCACTGGGAACTCGCAGCCCACCCTAAGGTTGGGGGCTGGGCTTGGGTGCGCTCCGAGGTGGCTCACTGGAGCTGTGTGTGTGTGTGTGTGTGTGTGTGTGTGTGTTCTCCTTCCTTCACCCTCCGTGCTCTCTGCTCCTCCCTGCCATCCCTGGAGCAATTCTTCTGATTCTCCTTCCCCACGTGGTCTCTGCCTTGGACCCCTGAGGCCACAAAGTGCCATCTGGGCGGCAGGCCCAGTTCTGCCAATGGTCAGGCTGCAGTCTGGTGCAAAGACCTCCTCCAGCTTCCGTTGTCCTCTACTGAATGAGGTACCCCACCTGGCATAGCTGGGCGCAGCTTTGCGCGCCTACAGCCCAGTGCCGTGGGGGAGCGTGGCAGAGGCTCCCGAGATCGAACCCACTCTTGCAGTTCAGCAGCTGATAAGGCCTCGTCTCAAACCAAAAATACAAATGAATTCAGAGGTTACTCGCTGTCTTTTTCGGTTTCCTGCTCCAGCTCACAGCTGTTAATTCTTTAAAGATCTGACTCTAAGGCAAGACCTGTTGAAGTATTTGTAAGGGGTTGACTCAAATCAGAGTTTCAGTAATCCATTAAGTTAATTAAGTGCAATTCTGTCAACTCCTTTTCATCTGTACGTGACAAGCCCAGAAATGGAAGGTAAACATTTAGAACTTTTTTGTAGCTTGGGACCTCTGGCCAACAGCTATGTCTGACATCTAAAGATTCATCTCAGTGGGTAGAAGTGGATCAGCTTTGCTATTGCCTGGCTGATGGGGTGCTCCTTGGGGCACAGACCACCCCCTGGTTAGGGTTGTGAGCATGGGAAATACTTTATAATGTGTAGCTTTTAAGTTGGTTGTTGGTTCAGTCAACTATAGCATAATTTGTAGATCTGAGAAAGTAGCAGCATATGTTCTACAAGGTCTCTCTCTCCCTCTGTCTCTCTTTCCATGCATACATGCATACATGTGCAACCACATACACACATGATGTTTTGAGGGGCTGGTGACTGAGCCTAGAGTTCTTATGCTTTACATCCCCAGGACTCTTGCCCTCTTTCAAAAAAATTGACTCAAAATCTTGCTAAGTTGCCAAGGTTTGGTTTGAAACGTATGATACTCCTGCCATAGTCTACCAGAATGCTGGGATTATAGACATGTGCCACCATACCTGGCTTAATTTTATATTTATTAATTTATTTATTTTTGAATAATACAAAATAGAGATATAAAGAAAAACCAGAATACAAGATCTCACTAGACAAAGTAATAGGAATTCCACATTGGTGCTGTATTACATGATGCTATTTTCATAACTAGTTTCAAATCACCAGATATAAATGTGTAAGATTCATTAAAAAAACAATAACAAAGAAGTTGTATGAAGTTCAAAAGAGAAAAAAATCAGAGTATGAAAAAATTTAAACATTAACTGCTGCTTTCAGGGCGAGGGATATAGCTCAGTGGCATAGTACCTGATTAACACAAACTGCTGCTTTCAAGAGATCAGCAGTAGTCGACAATGCAATGACCTAGACCACTTGGCATACATATTTCTCATCCCAGTTTATCTTTCCCATTGAAAAAATTTCTCTCCTTTTTCCTCTAAGAACTGCTTTCATTGCATTCCACAAATTCCAATAAGTTGTGCTTGAATTTTCACTGAATTGTAGATAATGTTTGTTTATTTATTTATTTTTTATTGTATTTTAGGGGAAGGTCTACAGGGTGTTCAGGGTCTCACTACTGGATCAGACTTTTAGTGATGCACCTGTTTACAGCCTCCCAAGAACTGGGATTACAGATGTGTGCCACCACACCCAGTCTCAATTGCCATCTCAGTGTGCCCCAGGGGCAGGGCCAGCTCAGCAAACCCGGGATGAAACCCATGGTCCCTGTGTCTGCTTGCAGGCACTTTAATCAGCTGAGCTATTTGGCCGACCCTGATAATATTTAATTTCTTGTTTAATTTCATCTGTAACTCACTGGTTGCTGAGGAGGGTGTGTTTATGGGGTTTTGTGGTTTCTTTTGTCATTTATCTCCAATTGCATTACACTGTGGCCACATAATATACATAGAATAATTTCTGTTTTCTTGCATATACTTAAGCATGCCCTATGGATTAATATGTTGTCTATTTAGAAAGTATCCCATGTGCAGGTGAAAAAAATGTATATTCAGATGTGATTGCGTGGAACACTCTATATATGTCCACTAAGTCCATTTGTTCAAAGGTCCAGTTCAGTTCTGCTACCTCTTTGCTAATTTTTTGTCTGCTTGAAGTATCCTTTATGGATAAGGGGGTGTTAAAGTCTCCTGTCAAGATTGTGATATTGGGGCCAGCAAGATGGCTCAGTGGTCTAAAGTGCTTGCTTGGCTTTAGGCAAGCTTAGGCAACCACAGGGACTGTGGTTTGATGCCCGGCACCACATACTGTGCCAACCTACCCCCAGGGCAGGCTGAGCTGGCCATTAAAAGATTAAAAAAGATTGTGATGTCGTATATTAGATTTTTCATGTCCATTAAGATTTATCTCATATAGCTGGGTGCTCTTATGTTGGGTGCATACATAATTCCGCATTTCTATGTTACTGTTACTTCTTCCTCTTGTATATTTCCCCTAACCAGTATGTAGTGGTCTTCTTTATTTCATTTGATCATTCTTTGTTTGATGTTCAGATTGGCTGCGAAAATGATTGCTAACCTTGCTTTTTCTGAGGTCCTGGTGCATGTAGTATTGTTTTTCCATCCTTTAACTTTCAGCTAATAAATTTCCTTTTGAGTTAAATGTGTTTCTTGCATATAGCATGTTGTTAGATTCTGTTTCTTAATCCATTCTGCCAGTCTATTTCTTTTAATGGGTGAACTGAGTCCATTTACATTGATAGTTATGACTGAGATGTATTGACTTCTGTTGGATGTGTGACCTGTTTCGTTTTTCTAGTGGCTTTTAGTATACTGTTCTTGTGCTGAATTTCTGGGATCTTGATTATTAGTGGGTGTGGCTTTTTTTGGACTGATGTTGTTTGGAGTTCTATACATTTCAGTTACATGAGTATCTGATTGTTTCCCCATATTTGGGAAATTTTCTGCTATTATTTTTGCCCATATTCTTTTTTTTTTTTTTTTTCCAGTACTGGGGATTGAATTCAGGACCCTGTGCTTGCCAGGCAAACACTTATTTTACTGAGCTATTTCCCTGGTATTGACTTTTTTTTTCTCATTGATTCCTGTTAGTCTTATGTTGTTCATCTTTGTATTATCTTGAAGATGTTGAATTATTTTTTCCTTCATCCTAGTTGTTTTTAAGAGATGCTTTCTTGTCTTTTCACTAGCTGCAACGGTGTCTTCAAGGTCTGAAAATCTATTTTCATTTGTATTGAAGCTGTTTTGCCAGCTTGTGATTGAGGTTTTAATTTCCTGTGTATCTCTTTGAATCTGCCTCATGGATTCTATTATTTTTCTATATTGCTCATTCAAGGATTCCATCCTTTTTCTATTCTCCTCTATTTTCTTATCAGTTTCTTCTTTAGAAGCACTTAGTAATTCTTTCATTATAGTTATCATTTCTTTCTTTACTTTGGAGATTATTTCTGATTTGATTTCCTCTATACCCATCTGCAGTTATTTCTTTACTTCAGACACTATTATTTCAGAGATTTCAGCAGTATGGTTTCCAATTTCTTCCATGCTATTGTCTCCTGCATTTTTTCTGGGTGGGCATGAGGCCTGAGAGTGCACTTTGCTCCTTCTTTTTGTCATTTGGAGTAGCACTGTCCTCTGACCTTTGGTGTAGAGCTTTGGTGCAGTAATTACCTTAGCACCTACCAATATTTTACCAAAGGTATGTGGTTAAGGCAGTTATAGTTTTGTATTTACAGAACTACAGAAAATGGGTAGCGGAATTCAGCAATTGACAAACTTTTGTAACTAATAGCTTTGTATTTTAGACCATAAGGGCAAGCATCATGACTGTATAGCTAAGCAGATATTAAATTGGGAATTTGTATTTAAATTAGTTCCCCGAAGTCTTCCAGGCAGACTTTCACCTTGGTTACCTGTTACTTCCTCTCTTGTCTTGATCGAGAGAGAGAGAGAGAGAGAGAGAGAGAGAGAGAGAGAGAGAGAATGCTCTCATAGGTCTGGGTCTAGCAGTGTGTCTCACCTCAGCTTACTGGGTCTGATCTACCAAGTTCAAACTTGTCCAGTTGTGACAGGCTTGGGTCTGGCTGCTGTGCTCAGCTTCTTATTGCTATAGGCTATGGAGGTGAGCCTGCTGTGCCCTAATGGCAAGTTGATCTGCTCCTGGATTAGCTGGTTGGATCTCTCCCCTAGCCTCTTTGCAGGGAGTTCTGCCCCATGGTTCCACTCTAGGCCTGACCAACGGCTATAGGGAGTTCTAGCAGGCATGGGGCCTGTCCGCTGACTCCTAAATGGAGATCTGTTCTTCTTTCTTTTTTCTCTTTTCTTTTTGAGACAGGGTCTCGCTATGCAGTTCAGCGTGGCTTTGAGCTCACTTTTGTACCCCAGGCTGATCTTGAGCTCACACTGATCCTCCTGCCTCAGTCTCCCAAGTGCTAGGATTACAGGCATGCACCACCATGCCCGGCCTTTTTCTTTCAATAATTTTATTTATTTAAATTGTTTTGAAGTAGTACAGATTGAATCCTAGGCCTCAGGCATGTTAGACAAGTGCTATTAGGCTATATCCCCAGTCTAGAAATTTAAATTTAAATTTATTATTATTTTACTGTTGCTGTTTTTTTTTTTTTTTTTTTTTTTTTTTTTTTTTTTTTTTTTTTTTTTTTTTTTTTTTTTTTTTTTTTTTTTTTTTTTTTTTTTTTTTTTTTTTTGAGATAGGCTCTCACTAAGCAGTTTGGGCTAGACTCGAAATCACCTTGTAGCTTAGGTTGGCCTCACATATACAGTGATCCTGCTGCCGTAGTCTCCCAAGTGCTGGGGTTACAGAGGTGAACCACCATGCCTGGCTTAGTAATTTTATTTATTTATTTTTTTGTGGCCAGCTCAGCTCACCTGGGGGTGGGACTAGCATGGCTTGTGGTGCCAGGAATTGAACAGCAGTCCCTATGCATTGGCCTAAGCTTGACAGAGCAGATGCTTTAGACTGCTGAGCCATCTTACTGGTCCAGACTGGGTAATTTTAAATCACTCCTGTGTAAATATTGTTAGCTACAACAACCAGGTGAAGCTTATATTGTTCATTATTCATTATTACTATTATTGCTGATAATGAGCCGGCAAGATAGCTCAGTGCTCTAAAATGCCTGGTTAGGCAAGTACAAGGACCATGGTTCGATCCCTGGCACCACATGCTACACCAGCCTCACTTCCAGGGTAGGCTGAGCTATACACACACATACACACACACACAAAGAAACCTATTATTACTAACAGTAAAATAATTTTTTCTAGATCAATTAATTTTCTCATAAAAACTGAGTACAATGGAAATGATTCTAGAGAAATGAAGACCAAAACAGTTTGCCATTATTTTACTTAGAAATACTATTTTTCATGAATATGATTTAGTTTAGTTTTATAGAAGAATTATATATGAATTATACTCAATAGAGCTTTTACTTAAAGAGAATTTAAAGTGTGTCCCTTTCATCTTTATATACTAAACAACATGAGATGTTGCATGCATTGTGGGTCCCTGTCCAGCCCTCTCCGAGTGTGTCCCCAAGGGATTATCTGCTCATGGTGGCCTTGGTGTAGCTCACCCTTCCTACCAGCTTCCCAGGTGTGCAACAGGAAAACAGGATTCTAGCTCAGAGTTGCTGGGCTGCAAGTCTAGGCCACGTGCCCAATGATGCTGATGAGTTCTCTTTTTTTTTTTTTTGTCTTTTTGAGACAGGGTCTCGCTATGCAGTTCAGGCTGGCCTTAAGCTCACTTTGGTAGCCCAGGCTGGTCTCGAACTCGCACTGATCCTCCTGCCTCAGCCTCCCAAGTGCTGGGATTACAGGCATGCGCCACCACGCCCGGCGAGTTCTGATTCATTAAATTGGTATCATATTTCCCAGACTATAACTGACCATGAGGTTCAGAAGAAACCAGTTTTGAAACTTTTTTTTTTTTTTTTTTTAGCAGAGTGAATCCAGGGTCTCCAAGGTCTGCACGGTCTTACTACACAGGTTGGACTCATCATGGTCCTTCTGTTTTCAGCCTCCCATGTGCTGGAATTGCAGGCGTGCACCATCTCACTTAGACTTAGCCGCCTGCTCAGCAGGGTGCATTGGCAAGGAGAGGATCAAATCCTTCCCCTGCATCTGCCTAAGCAGGTGCTTTAATCCACTGAGCTATCTGGCTGGCCCTGGAATGGGTTTGCAGGTAGAATTTGAAAAGGTTTGAAGGCAGAAGCGAGAGAAGCCCATGACTGCTATAAGCAGAGCTTGAGGAATGACATTAGGCAGTGCCCAGAAGATCAGAGTGCCAAGTGGAATGCTGGCAAGAAAGGCCAGGTTCAGTTTTTTTTTTTTTTTTTTT
>PVJA010043436.1:0-16763 GCA_004027025.1 Myocastor coypus | reverse complement strand
AGAGAGCAGCTGCTAGAAATTGCTTTGGGGAAACACCTGCGCTAACACGATTTCAGCTGCTTTGGCCATGTAGCAGGTCGGTTACCCTGGACACCGCTTTCATTTTTCTTTTCTCTTACATAACATAGACATGGGCATTGTGTTACTGTTTTTCTGTGACAATTAGGTGAGATAGTTAATGTCAAAATATGCTATATACCACAAACATGGCACAAACGTAGCATAACATTTAACAAGGTAATTAAACCCTAGAATTCCAAGGGTGTATTATCATCTTAGTCTGTGCAATATTCTTGAGATGTTGTATGTAACCCGCTGAGTAAATTCTGATGTTAAGCTCAATTATCTATGTTATAGAGCAATAGCATCACTAAGCTTCTCCTCTGGAGGGTTAAGAACTTAATTTTACAGAAAATTTAGAGAAAAAGAGGGGCTACAAGGATTTCCAATATTTTGTTTCTAGCCCTTCAATGTCAGTAAAGACTCAGGACTTAAGAGAACCTGTGCTGTAATATACTGTAGCTCAGTGGGGTTCCAATTTTTCTGCTCAAGGAGATTATGGAATCACAGGGAAAAGTGTACTAAAGTGACCTAAAGTGTACACTGTGCCTAAAGAACATCACCTGGAGAGAAAAGATCCTCTCAGGCTTTCAGAGAGCAAACTGGCCAAGCAATAGCCATGACTAATCCAGATGACTAACTCTGACACCTGTACATGTACAGCACTGTACATGGTTTCAAGGTAAATCCTGAGGGGATTTGACTGTCCTTAGTTACCAGCTTTGTTATGTAGGTCTTGCTTTCAGACCAAGATTGGACTTAACCACCCAGCAGAAAAGTTTAATCACAAGGCATACACAGTAAAGCCAGATTAGTATGCTGAGCTGTAAAAGGCTTAAATCGATAGCTTCTGATAGTGCCATTTCTGCCAATAAGCCACTACAATTATGGAATATTGGACTATGTATACAACTACTTTCTCTTAATTCAGTGAGAAAAAAATGTTTGTACCAATAATGATTAGAAAAAATTATTGTGTCTGCATCTTGTGCTCTGAATAACTAATAGGAGGCCAACAATATGCGTTGTATCAATTATTGTTAATGTACTATTAGCGTGTTTTGAAACTGTCGCATTATTGTTTTTATTAAAAGTAATAAAAATGGGAAAAAAATAAATTTTGACTGTCATGCTTGGCATTTTAAAAGAAAACTTGGACTCAGCAACACCTCCAATCTGCTCACAAAGAGTTAGAGTCACTGTGCATTTGTAGGGCTTGTGGGGACTGAAATGCCAAGGAGCTATTTGCAGCGCTCCTTCCCCTGCACCACCTGCTCCACACCAGAGAAGGGACGAGCGACGGCGAGGTCCTTCGTGCGTCATTTTCTGGAGAGCTGAGCTTGTCAATATTGACTCTGCGGAAGTAGACAATATTTTTTTTTGTGTTACAGAGAGTAGCCTGCGTTCCTTTCCTTCTCTGTGTTCAGTTAAGGTATAAAGGGCGCTGTAAGCAGGAGCCAGTTTTAGCTCAGCTATGTGCAGACCAGCTCTGTTCTCTAGGGCTGCTGCTTCGAGCTCCTTCACTCACCCCAAGCCACCGAGAGCACGGGGCTCCCACGCACCCCGCTCCTGTGGACCTCAGCGGGGTGTCATGGACTGAGGACACCAGTCATCTCCGTCTTCAGCACCGTTTCAAGCACGCTGTTCTGAACTTGCCTTTGCAACCTATGGCTCTATATTTTCTTCCTTGTGAATGTGACCAAATGGATCAGATGTTATGTTGCCTGAGGACAAGCATTTACTCTTTTATAAAGCATCAACTGACTTGAAATATACACTCCGAATTCTTATATGATAATTCTAAGTACTCAATCATGCATTTGTTATTAAACGTCTCAATTTCTGTGACTTATATAATACAGTTTTAGTAATATTACTGATTTTTTTTCAAATAAATAAAAAAAAAATTGAGCAATGCACTAAGTGATGGAATACAGGAAAAACAAAGGACTTGTTCACATCATGTTCCCAGACTTGCCAATACGTCAGTACCATTTCATTAATTAAAGCACACCTCCCAATTCAGGTGAACTCTAACATTTCTTATGTGAATTCAGCCTAAGGATTTACATAAATCAGGCCACTGTGCTACCTCTAAACCACATGAACCAGTGTGGCCCCTAAATTCTTGATGAGAATGCTTTTCCCCCCTTTTTTATTAATACACGTTTCTAGTACCCACGCGGTGCGAGCACCTCAAGGGGTGAGTACATCGCACAACGCAGCTGGTTCTCTGGTTGTTAGCACCCTCCTCACCTCCCTCCCTCTGATTCTCCTCTCCTCATATTTGTTCTTGCTCAAATCATCAATGTTGCCTCATGTGTCTGGTATATAATGCTCACATTCGTTGACCTTGTGATATCCCCACACATAGCATATCTCTTTACTACTTCTGTCCCCTGTCCCTCCTAATCCCTGTCACCCAGATTCTCTTGGCTTCCTCCCGTGTACAAGATATCTCTCCTTAAACTCTACCTATCTTTTATTGGACTTTATGTACTTCCCCTTATTCAAATGGGAGATACTATAAGGTCCTTAAGCTTGAGAACCTAATTTGTCTCACTCCGTTTTATGTTTTCCAAGTGCCTCCATGTTCCTACAAATGTTTTTATATTGTCCTTCTTCATAGCCATGTGCTATTCTATTATGTGCAGATAAAACATCTTTATAGCATCATCTGCTGATGGACACATAGCCTGCTTCCCAGTTTCTGCTCTTCTGAGCTGTGCTGCTATAAACATAGGTGTGATGGATCTCCGCAGCATGGTGTCTTAAGTTCTCTGGGAAAGCTAATGCTTGAACAGGATAACATCGCTCTTCCTATGAGATCTTCCCATTGAATCATTTTTCTTCTGTCTTATGTGTACCCACTGGTTTTATAACACGTGTCATTTATATTTGTACTTCAAAATGTTATGAATAGTTTTGATAGAACAGTATTAGTATTTTTAAAACATAAATTAAAATCAATGCTTCCAATATGCTGAGCAGAGTTACTTTCAACAAAACTATCTTTCTTCAGTCTTAGAAATTTTATTACTTTTTCGTCCCCAAGAGGTTCTCTTATATTTATCGTTTATATGATATTTATGCTTATAGTGATCTTATACCGCTCTTCCCTTCATCTGCTTTATTTCTCATTGTCTTGTCGTAGCAGTGACAGCCTTGTTGTGTTAACTTTGATTTTGGTTTGAAAATTATTCATGGTTTGTTCATATCCATTTAATATAAATAAAAAGCTTAACTAAAAATAGGTCACACAATTTACCTTCCGAAAATCTCTCATCACGTACCATGATTTGTCTAATATCACCACAATGCTCCTCAGAGGCGAAGCTGCTACGTGACACGCTTCTTGTTACCCAGTTGTGGAAGTGAGAACTCTGGGGCCAGTGGGGCCAAGTTTGCTTCTTTCTGAGACTTCTGAGCAAGGGTTCAGTTTTAAGCCCCTCATCTTGGCTTGTGGGTTACCATCTTCTATCTGTGTGTCCAAACAACTTCTCTCTGCATAGATTTGCGTCTGAATTTCTCATTTTAGAAGGACATCAGCTATACTCGATTAATATTCAAAGCAATGGCCTACCATTCAAATATTTGAGGTACTCATTCATGATTCATCCATTCATTATTCGTTATTCATCATTCATTCATTTATTCACTCATTCATTATTTTGCACCACTTTGGGGTGGAATCAGGTATTTCCACATCTACAACTATTTGGTGTCACTTCCCAGTGAGAATGTTGCCGCTAACCCAGATTCCAGCTAAGCAAAGCCAGAGAAGGTTGCTCTCTTGCAGGCCCCAGGGCACTGGTGCCATCCCAGCTCCAACCCTTCTTTCCTCTCTTAGCTCTATGCAACCTTTTATATTAAGGAGTTGGAGACTATTGTGGTTTCTATGTAGTTGTTTCACCAAAGCCTTATGTAAATCATGGGGCTGTCAAGCTCTGGGCTCCAGGGGCAGGACTTGAGGGGCCGAGGCCAGGAGAGGTTCAAACCTTTAAACTGACAGCACCAGCACATGCTGTCAGAGGTTCTTCCCGCACCAACCCCAGGTGGCAGTTTCTCGGAGGCAGGGAGCAAATCACCCTGAACACAGCAGCACGCCAGCCTCTCCAGACCTTATAAAGCTGGTGCAGCATCTTGAAACCTCCAGGAACTGAGCTACATAAACTTTTCCTTCCCTGGGCTTGTATGTTGGGTATTCGTGCCAGCGACGACAAAAGAGTAACTAAGAGAGACACATACAAGTGTGATGAGGAATAATTTAGGTGCTTTTGTGTTTCTCAAATCTTTTACCCAAGACTTCAGAATTTTTAATGCCAGTGCCAGGGAGGCATTTGTATTTTTCTCACTTCCAAATCTTATTGCTGAAACAGTAAAGGTAGATTTCATAAATTCTTGATGTATGCAAATAAACAATGATATAACCCCTAAGGAAATGTTGTTATTTAAAATATCACATCTTTCCACAATAGTTGACCCCAGGTTTATGACGTTTTCTTTTCTTTTCTTTTCTTTACTTTTCTTTTTTTTTTTAAAGAGATTTTCAGTAGTGACCTACCACGTCTAAGTTTTGTATTTCTTATCTGGTAGAGGATTTATAAAAACAATGAGTAAGATTTTTTAATGGCATACCTAGAAATAAATTAGTATGACTGACACTGGACACCTTTCAAACACTGTTGAATAGACACTGCCACGGTATAAGCTGTGTGTAGTTACTCAAAGCACTTATAAAAGGAAAGCTAAGAGAAGTAGTTTCTAAGAGTTTTCCTACAGTGGCCTTCAAACTCCAAGAGCTGCGATCATACTGGTGGTACGATTATTGTTAATACCACCAATAGTGTCAGGACACATCTTAACAATAACTCAGGGGGCTGGGGAGATAGCTCCATGGCACAAGTGCCTGCCTGGAAAGTGCAAGGTCGTGAGTTTGAACCTCAGTCCCACCAAAAAAAAAAAAAAAAAAAAAAAAACAACTCAGGTTCTAAAAGACCTTCACAAGTGCAGCTACAAGTGTCCTCCAGAAAAACTGGAGATCTGGCTCTGTTAAGAGCCTTTTTGTTAAATGGGGTCTAGTAAATGCTCGCTGTCAGGAATCTGGGCATCTGTGCTTCAGAACTGGGGGGGCAAGTCACAGCTGAAAAAGATTGTCGGGGGCTTTGATCGCTTCTTGGGGTGAAAGCATCCTGCTCTCCAATCAGGGTCATAAAAGGCCAGGGAGACAAATGGCTTCCTTTCTGCTTTCCTTTTGCAAAATTCTATGGCCTTTGTATAAAGGGAGGCAAGACTCAATATCGGTTGCTTTTTTATATGATGCCAGACAGAAATAAAAGTGGTGACACTACATTGGGAAGGTTTAGACACATACTAGGTACATGTGTGTGTTTCAGCCATGACTACAAGCATCTTGAATGGACGAAAGAGCTTTTGAGCTAACACGGGCCTTCGCAGGACCATGCTGATGAAAAAGTCATGAGGAAATCAAGGGCTCAAATTCAGCACAAGACGTATCCTTGAAGGTGCAGAACAGTAGTGGTTGTACTCTGGGTATTTTCTTCCTTCTCCACTGTGATCCAGGCTTAACTATTCTTGTAACAGCATCATAACGTGTGAACTCGGGCTTTCTGGAATATGTGCCTCAAAACTTTTTTTTCTGAGTTGGTTTTTCATTTGCATTAATTCGTATTTCTTTGAATTAAATCACCGTGGTACATTTTTTCAGTTTCTTCCTTATAGTTTCTTTAAATTTCATTACCCCTTGATTAATAAGCATTTTATTAAGATTGATAAAAATTATTAAGCATATTTTAAACACCCTAAATATAGTTATGCATATGTGTTTGGATTATGTCAGTGTCACACACTAAATGTTAAGATTGTGGGCGAGGATTGCCACAACAAAATGTCACAGTAACTTCATGAACAGAAATTTATTTTATCACACACAAAAAAGAAATTTATTTTATCACAGTTCTGAAGCCCTGAGGCTTCCACCTTCAGTGAGGGAAATCCTCACAGTTCCGTACTGCTGCTCTGTGCAACATGGTCTTTCCCTGATACTTACTCAATTACAGGGCAAGTTTTCTTATTCTCTCTCTTCTTCTAAGCACTCAGCCAATCCCATTAGGAGCCCCCTTTACCAACTCACTTAGCCTAACTGGTTCTCTGAAGCTGCGTCTTCACATAGAGTCACAGTGCCCGTAGGATTCCAGCCCATGAGCTTTGTGGATGCAAGGCTCTGACTGCAGCAGGGTGGAAGCCAACACAAGAATTATTCAGTTTTCATTTGTGATTCTTACAAAGACATTAAATGAGCTATAGTATCAATGGATTTGTTTCCTCCTCTGAAGAGTTTTATCTCTCACATTCACTACTTCAGTCTGTCGAAAATTAATTTTGGGTTAGGAGAATAGGCATTTCAAAAATGATTATAGTAGTTCATTATGGAAGTGAGACAGCAAAATCACCAAGGTTGAAGCGCATAAGCTCATTTAAAACTAAGCGATGGGAGAAGAATCGTATCGAAAGATGTCAAAAGCATAGGAAAGCGCTGGAACTGAAGGGCATAGCTAACTAGAGCTTTCAGCTTTCTTTACTATAAGGCTTGTGTTCATTTATTTTATTTGCCAATTTAGTGAAGAGTTACTATCTCACTGCCTCCATGAAATATTTAGAGGACACAATGTTGATCACATTATTCTGGTTTAATTTACATTCCAACTGTAGCACATCTCATGAAAGCCTAGAAAAATCAATGTCCAACTTTCTTTCTTTTATTATTTTTTGTTTTTTGTTTTTTGTCTTTTTTTTGAGACAGGGTCTTGCCATGCAGTTCAGGCTGGTCTTGAGCTCATTTTTGTAGCTCAGGCTGGTCTCGAACTCGCACCGATCCTCCTGTCTCAGCCTCCCAAGTGCTGAAATTACAGGTGTGCGCCACCACGCCCGGCTAATGTCCACCTTTCTTACAGTGCATATCAGAGTTTGTTCTGTGGGCAGTGAACAATAATATAGCTCTGGAAACCTCTGTCTGTCAGTCCATGTCTGGGTATCTGTTCGTCTATCTTGCTATCATCTATTGGTTTTTCTATCGACTAATCTAAATTCACATAGTACCCAGAGAGATTGAGTCTAGATATTTGGTTATTGACAAAATACAGTAATCGTCTTTTAGTAACTTCATATGATTTGGTTCAGGAAAGAGATTACCCCGAATTGCTGAGGTGCATCCAGGAGAATGTTAAGAATTAGAGCAGGAGGACCTTAGATCTGGGCAGAGTGAGGCGGTATAACTGGTTGGGAAGATGGAAGAATTCACCTTCCAAAGCAGAAGCACCATAAAATGGAATCTCAAAGAAAGCTCGAAAATAGATGCACACCTCCCTTAACATAATTTGGTTCCATTGAGACAGATTGAAATTTCTGGCCTACAACATAGAAAGATAATCAGATGTGCTGTTTAATCCACTAGCATAGAGATAACTTTTCACACCAATAAAACAAGAAATAATAAAAGAAGCCAATACGTTTGCCCGTGTATAGAATACTTTTCTCTCCACTTTTCCCTCCTAATGCTTCATTGAAGGAAATGGTCCTTGCTAAATAGCAAGAAATAAATCACTTAATATTTAGCCCTCACAATTAATCTAGATATATAGACACTGTCAAGATATTTATGGAAGAGCAAATCAGGGCAACGTGAGTTTGTAAAATGACAACTCTAACACACATTAAATTTATAGAATTTAATTGAGCGAAGAGAAAAAAAAATAGCTATGAATCAGGAATCTCCCAGGTTGGAGAGCCCTAACCCACAGTGGGCCAGGACATTTGTAGTCAGATGGGGAGGAGGCAGGCAAAAGCAACAGCTCAGTTACAGTACCGCATTTCCGTCCTTCCTTGTGCGGTCATCTGATCAACTAGCAGCCTGAGACTGGCTGAAATCCACCTGCTCTGGTGAGATTCAGCTACTTCTTACAGTACGCTCTTAAATTAGGTGATAGATATTCACTTCCTAAGGCAGTCCCGAATTTACTAAGTGAAATTTCCAATTGCAGAGTCATCGTTAGGCCAAAGCCTCAATGACATTTGCTTTACAGGTGAAAGTATCACTGCCCCAAAATTTTAAGCAATGAGCTCCGGTGTTCAGGGCACAGTGAGCTCCCGTGCGAGAAATTCCCTCAGAGAACAGTGTTTTAGTCAGTCAACTATGCTGCCATGAGAGTCCAACTGGCTGGTACCCGTCAGTGGCTTGACAGCCATCGAGGGATGAGTAGAACAATACCTGCATGTGTGGAGTGACCACAGAATAAGAACCTTGGGAGTTCCCTGACCCTTGGCCCTTTGTTTATTGGTACAATTTAGACAGACATAATGATCACATTCATTGCGTAGCTATGCATGATGAATTTAGATTCCCCCTTCTTTTCTATTCCTCTCCCCTTCCTCCTGCCCCTCCCCCCTTATTTACAAAGCTTTCTTTCTAGTGTACATTTTGGCCCTAGTTTATTCTTTCACTTTCTCACACCAGCGAAACAAAACAATATTTACATACATGTATCTGATTTATGAAACTTAGAAGTGTAGCCTCAGGTTGCATTCATTTACTTAGAAATATTGCAAACTGATCCTTCTTCATGACTGAGTAGTGCTTCACTGCATATTAAAAAGAAAAAGGAACATGATTTTTTTTTAAATCCAGAATCTTCTAAACCATCAAGAATAAATTTCAACTTTTCTTCTTTAATTTGTATATTTGGTCTCAGTAAAGAACTTGTGAGGAACGCGTGTCCTTTTCACTATGTTCCAACAAAAGAGTCCCTGGTGTGTGCCGTGCAGTCCATATTTATGACACTCAGTCCTGATTAGAAGGCCAAAGCACATAACTGGAACTGCAATCTTCTTTATTTGTTCATGCTTAGTCTTAATATATGAGCTATTATACCTTCTTTGCTAAAAAAAATATGAAAAATAAAGGAAAGAAAATTGCACACTGCCCAGTAAGATGAAAATCTTTCTGTCCTTATGTGGAAAGAGAAACCTGAGCCCAGAGTGCTTCCTACACAATGCAGTGAAACACAACCTGCATCACTGAAGTATGACATCTTAGACTTTGGCCATGATCAGCTTTTGTGTAGCTTATTCAACAGACACGAAAGTTCAGCTCCATATGCCCTCGTGTAAAAACCTTATTGGTGCATGACTTGACAGCTCTGTACGTCCTGCGTATCATCTGTCAACAGCCATGCCAAGGACATTTTCATGCTAATAAAACTGACATTTTTCAGTGTCAGAAAATCTCCTTAGGTAAAGGATGATGTTTTATTTTCTCTATTTATCTGCAAAATAATTTTCAGTATTGAAGAATGTTAGTTTAAAATTATTTCACATTTCAGAAAATTATACTGTCTTATGGCATACTTTTGCTTAAAAATGATGTTTCTCAGCTTTTTTTTTTTTTTTTTTTTTTTTTTTTTTTTTTTTTTTGTCTTTTTGAGACAGGGTCTCACTAAGCAGTTCAGGATTGCCTTGAGCTCACTTTTGTAACACAGGCTGGTCTCGAACTCACATCGATCCTCCTGTCTCAGCCACATTAGTGCTGCAGTTACAGATGTGTGCCGGCATGCCAACCTATGTTTCTCAGCTTTATAAAATGCAAAGTTTCACTGTTTTGTTCAGCATATGCAATATGATTAAGATTATATATATATATATATATATATTATATTTAAATTCATTTTATTTTATTTATTTATTACAGGATCTACAGGCTCTCACTACATAGATCAGATCAGTAGTAGATAGTACTACTAGTACATAGATTTTCCTGCTTTGAACCTCCCAAGTGCCAGGATTACAGGCCTGGGCCACCATTGCCACCCCAGAGTGCCCCAGGAGCTGTTGTGCTCTGCTTAAGTACTTTCATCCACTGGGCTATCTCGCCATCCCTCTGATTAAAAAAATATTTTTGCATCAGTGACTCACACGAAGAAAGAAGATGCTACAGAAATAATCACCTGGTAGATATCAGCCAATATTTAGCAAAATCTGTAGAATAAAAATTGGACTTGACTAGAGATATAGAAAATACATTCCTGTCAAGCCTATCACCTGAAAACGAGTGGAAAAAATGTAATGTATGCTTTGTCATGAATAAAGGCAAGCTAAGTGAACACCCAAGCACAGCAGGTCTTTGATGACTGGCAAGGAAAGATAAACAAATTGAGACAGGAAGGCTGATGGCTTTGTGAAAGGGTCTTCCTCAGGTCTGCTGTGAAATGATCTCAGAGCCCTTTTTCTACAGCAAGCTTTTCATACGTGTGCTATTCTTCAGTGTTCTGTATTAATCTTTTAGACAAGGAAGCTCATTTTTCACAAATGGAAAAGACAAACATTGGCTCCAAAAAACGAATTTGAGAAAATATGATAGAATCATGCGTTTCTATCCTATGTTACAAAGCACAGTACATATTCTGTCATTGGTCTTCATAATCTAATACAAAAAAGAGAATAAAATTATAGTAATCTTTTATCTATTCCTCTGTATTCAGTCTAACGTACCCTATAAATTCTGACTTTTGAAGACAATTTCCAGTATAGCCAGTCATCTTCAATAGATACTGTTAGTTTCCTAAACCAGGGAACCAGCATCTGTCACATGATCAGTGTTTCCATGAAGTTTTCTCCATCACTGCAATCTTTCTGTACATAATTTCCACACATAATTCTACTCTTGAAAGTGAAGACTATCTGTCAAATATATTTAAACTATGCTATGCTGTGACTATAATTATCTCTGTGTTATGATATCATTGAGACCAAAGAAGACTTTGATAAAATTATGACAGCAAAATAAGCACAAACTTTCAGATTTCATAGCAAAGTGTTGTCGTTAACCTGTATGTAAAAGTTTACATTGTCCAGTCAAGGCCTACATGTTCAGACTTTCATCTTAATCTTCTTTCTTACACTGCCCACTCAGATATCTTTATTACACTTCTGACTTCAAGTACTTAAAGAAATAATTGTCCTGCGAAGATAGCTGAGTGCTCTAAGTGCCTGGCGACGCAGATACAATAATCTGGATTTGAGCCTTGATACTACGTGCCGAGGTAGGCCCGCCCCAGGCTACAGAATGAGACCCTGTAGCAAATACATAAAAAAGGGAAATATTTCTTTTTACTTCGTACAATGTCATTTTTTTCTTTGAACTCTGTGGTTTAAATGTAACTTCATCATAGCCTTCTTTCTTCAAAATTTTATTTAATAGCATACTTTTCCCCAAAGTAATGAACTTTGATTCTTGCATTCTCTTCTTACAGAATGATTTATGCTATTAATTTTTGTCTCTGTAATAGAAAGTATGTGTCTTCATGAAGAGAAAATCTCTATCGTGCATCCCAGTATTGAAAGACAATGCCTGGCACATAGCAGACATGGCAAATATTGGAGGATGATAGAGATATTCAGGTATTGACTGACGCCCAAAGGTATTGACATTGACTAACTGCCAGTCTGATCAGGAAACAGCTGTATTCTATAAGGGATTTGAAACTGGTTCGGTACCATGACTCCTTATTCCAAATTTGACCAGATTACCCTCAGAGGTAATACTGCCACCATGCACATGGTAGTGTCTTGGATCAACAATTCCTGAAACTTAAACTGAAATCAAGCTCAACTCAGAGACACTTTAATAATAGATTCATGAGAATAAAATCAGGAGGAAAAATATAGTAAATTATACCCAGGGCTGAAATAGAATCATAATGACTATAAGCGGTCATATACAAGGTGTGATCTGAGACTCCATGGAGATTTTTCCTAATACAGTGACAGAACATTGCCATCATTCTCCTGAAAATTTTCCTGCTCATTTGAAACCTACTTATCCCCGTATTGTTGCTACTGTAGGAAGCAATTCTAGGGGTCTTTCTGTGCATACCTCAGTTGTGCTGTTGTGGCTTCTCAGTGTCCTGGTTGTTACTCTTTTATGGCTGAATTTGGGGAAGAAATGGTTTTGTTCCAGGCCATGTGAATGAGGTACATGAGGTCATGGTATATCCTTGCAAGTCCACTTTTGTGTGTGTCTGTGTGTGTCTGTGTGTATGTGTGTGTGTGTGTGTGTGTGTGTGTGTGTGTGTGTGTGTGTGGCACGTAGCAGCAGCATTCCCAATATCTTTGATCAAAGACACCCATGAGAAGGGATTTCCAGAACAGCTTCAGAAAACGTCAGTTTTGCAATGACAGTGCGTGTTTTGTGCGAAATTAGTGGCAATTTGTCTCTCATCGTAGTAATACTTTTGATATTTCAACACCATGCTGTGATGATCATACTGGCCTCACAACGCGAGACAGCCCCCAAGTCGCTCTTGTGTAATATAATTTTTCTTTGCATTTCAGTTTGATTCTAAAATTATTGTTCACATCCTTTACAGAGCAACCTTGAATAAGAACACTTTCTAGTCGCTGTGAATATTTCATTTTGCCTCCCAGTGTATTACGCGTCTTGATTCATATCACCTGTGCCATATTACTCTCCATTTCATCAGTTTTTATATTTATGTCCTGGGCAGGAATGGGTCGTTGAAGTGTCAGAGATCGCGTCTTCCTCACGTTCCCTGCAGCCAACCACAGTGAATAAGTAACAAGTTTTTCAAAATGTTGATTTTCAAATTCTAGCAGGAAACTTCCTTTCAGATTACACTTTGCGCGTTTCACATATTTCAAATACTTCGACTGCCGACAGGCATTGCTTAGCACTTTATTAATATGGTGTAGAAGCCTTTGAGTCTCCATTCACAGTCCCCTACCCTACGGCCGACTTTGGAAATCCATCAGATTAATAAAAGTCCTGTACAGCAGTGCAAAGTTGCATCATCCCAAAGGTCAGGGTCATGAAAACACCAACCTAAGCATCGCCACATCTCTTATGTTAAAACTCTGCATAATGTTACATACGGTGTTAGAAGGCGAAGTTAAAAAAAAAAAAAAAAAAAAAAAAAAAAAAAAAAAAAAAAAAAAAAAAAAAAAAAAAAAAAAAAAAAAAAAAAAAAAAAAAAAAAAAAAAAAAAAAAAAAAACAGCTTGTTACTGATGCACATTCATTCCATTTTATCTTTCCTGCATTGCTCAAGACCGTTGCTCTCTTTAATATTGGCTAGAAAGTTGGACATCCATGGTAGTAGGAATATCAATATATGTTTCAGTTGTGCCTTGTTGCCACTGTTTTGGCAACTTTTGATTTCAACGATGTGCTCCTGTGCCTGTATCAATGTGACCTCGCAATCTTTTAAAATTGACTGAATAAAATACAAGCAATGTGCAAGGAATAGCAAGGAGAACTACTGCTCTCCTACAGGCAGACGTGCAGGGCTGGCAGGTGAATGATCAAGTGTTGGACGGACGGCGGTTATGGTTTGTGTACAGGAGTCCCCCCAACCCAAAAGCCTCATGCAGTTAGTCATGGGGCAGCGTCTGGAATTCGTAATTGATCGTTGTGGCTGTGGGTGCGGCACCTCCCCTGGGTCGGTGATTTGTATTTCAATGTGAGGTAGGAAGAGAAGTGAGCTGCTTGAGCACCTAGCTCTCCCTGCTCTTGCTCTTGCCTGCCACCATGAAAGGTTGTTTTCTGCCAAGTTCCTCTCTGCCTTGGAGCCAGCTCAATGTGAACTGAAGCCTCCAGTAACTGTGAGCTAAATAAGCTTTCCTTCCCTCATTTTAAGTGTCAGATATGTGTCCCAGCAACAAGAGAAGAGCAACTAACACAACAACCAAAGCTCTAAATGTGCAACTTTGTGTTGACACGTTCTCCATAGCATAGCTTTTGATCTCTCTCTCTCTCTCTCTCTCTCTCTCTCTCTCTCTCTCTCTCTCTCTCTCGCCTCTTTGTGTCCTAGTTACTTTTATTTCATTGCTGTGACAAATACCCGACACCAAAAATGAAGGACAGAAAGGTTTATTTAACTCACAGTTACTGGAGGTTTCAGTCTATATTCGGCCGTTTCTAAGGCCAAGAGTCACATGGCAGAGAGCAGCAGTTCATGACAGCAGGACAGCAACAAAAACGTGACAGAGGCAAGTGAACAACCAGGACAGCAGAGAGCAACAGTCCAAGTCTATCTTTCTGTCCACCTCAGCTGTTCTCCACCTCAGCTTATCTTCCACAGGCTATACCCATAATCCCAGTAGTACTCAGACCCATGATCCCATCAGTACAAAACACATAATCCCAAGGATCATGTATCAAGTCGCAAACTCTACAAGTCCCTGCCCCACGATTGCATGAGGCTTTGGGGGGGAAATTAGACAAAAACCATAATACTGGGCAAATTGGCAAATAATAAGAAAGAGATAAAAAGTTGGAATAAGTACTTTCATTTCAAGATATTACCACAGAAAATGAAAAATATGCTCATTTTTAATGCAAATGATTGAAAAGGAAAATAAAGGAGAACAATTTATAACTCATTTTTTTATAATGAGTATACTCTGTATTTTTCTTGCTTATTTTCCAAATGTTGAATGCTAACAATAAAATTTCCAGGAATATACCAGCATAGAAAAAGTTGCAGTAGAAACATATAGAGTTAAAGAACTTTAGTCTCTACTAACAACAAGAACTATATCAACATTTCCATAGGTTATATTGACACGTATAAAAGTTTAGCGAAAGACAAAAGAAGTATCAGTCCTCTTACTAAAAATACTTCAACTATTTCTCTTAAATTAAACATTTGCATAATAATTTTAAAACATGTGTCTTGGTTACTTTTCTATTGCTGATGAGATAGAATATTCAATACCCCAAATCAAGGAAAGAAAGACATTTATTTGTGGAGGTTTCAATCCATAATCAGCTGGCTCCAAGGCAGGGGGCTATAACACAGGAACAGCACACTAAGGCACCAGAAGACAGAAAAAGCAAGAAAAGCAAAGGAGGGGTGGGTGGAACAGCCTCTTTTCCTCTCTTATATTGTAAGTAGACTACGCCAGCCCAGGACAGGGCAGGCATAGGCCTCGCAGCATCTCTGCGACCTCCTCTTGTACAAGATGAGGATGTTCACAGAGAGAGGACCCTGGATCCCTGGTGAGCCCTTAATTAAGCTTCTAGATTTAACTAATGTGTTGTCTATAATGATCCAACCCTTCCTTTACTTTTTCTTTTTTTCTTTTCTTCTTCTTCTTCTTTTTCTTTATTTGTTTGTTTGTTTGTCTTTTTTGAGACAGGGTCTCGCTACGCAGTTCAGACTGGCCTTGCGCTCACTTTTGTAGCCCAGGCTGGTCTCAAACTTGGACCGATCCTCCTGCCTCAGCCTCCCAAATAACCCTTTTCAACTTGGCAACTAGAGACATTTTTTAAAAACTACTGGTCAGATGTAAGCACACTCATTGTTAACATTTTACAACTTGATAATTATAACACAACTTTGACAATTCTTAAGAAACACTATTACATCTAACAATGCTGTATTTTAGAACTATAGCATTTTACTACAAACTCAGGATTCAACCAAGACTCAGGCACATCCCTTGATGTACAAGACGCTTAGTCCATCAGCAGAGGTTGCCTAAATCCTAACAGTTCAAATTGGTGAAAAGTGCAGAGCCCAAGTCTCCTCTGAGATTTAACGCAAACTTTTAGCTGCAAGCCTCCATACAAATGAAAGCAGTTACACTTCCAACATTTAGTGGAATTTTCATTCCTAAAGTTACAAGCAGTGAGATGTGAAGGACTGGGATGAAATCAAGTCCAAAGTTGAGCAGGGAAAATATTAAGTCCGGCAGTTCCATATCCAGCATCTGAAGCAAACTGTGGCAAGTTGTGAGCTCCAAAGTGTACAACTCCACCCCTAGGGCTTTTCTCTTGTGTCCACTTTGCTTCCTCATTGCAGCTTTCCTTAGACAATGCACTTTTTTAACTTTTTCCAACAAATAGGATCTTCACCACACCTTTGCCTCTACACTCATGGCTTTATGTATTGCCCTCTCAGGAGCACACTGCTTGGCCTCCCAGCCCTTTTGCAATTGGATACAAGCCTTTTTATCCCCACAACACTTGCATTCTGCATGTGCCTAAAACCAAGACCATAGGGAGAGATAGTTCAGGAGCACAGCCTGGCAAGTGAAAGGTCTCAAGTTGGATCCCCACTATCAAAAAAACACTAAAAACATAAATACTGCCATCTGACTCAAAGCGCACAGTGGGAAGCCAAGTGCCAGGTTTCAGAACACCAGGATGTTTAAAGTTTACTATATCACTGAAATGTAGCAATATAAAATAAAGAAATCATTTTCTGTTAAAGTTGATATCCATGGAAGTCACTGGATGGATTTATTGAAACACAGTAAAGACAATGCTTATTTTGTTCAGTAATATTAGATTTTATATTATCAGCCAATAGTAAAGAATTGAAAGTCTCAATTTGTACTAAGAATCGTTTCCCACATTCTAAATTTCTCCCTGAAACTTAATAAAATATTTTAAAAATCATTATTTTTCATATTTGTGCATTAAAGCTGACAGCATATATTGTTCAGCTTAGAGTGAATGTTTAACTTGAAATCATTCATGAATTTGAGATATATGTATTTTTAATGAACAGAATATATTAGGGGAAAGAAAGTGCCTGTTCAAGAGGTAGAGGTGAGAAGTCTCACATGGGTTGTCACCTAAGATATATTTTAGGTACTCTACATTTT
>PVJA010043435.1:0-16756 GCA_004027025.1 Myocastor coypus | reverse complement strand
AAAAAAAAAAAAAAAAAAAAAAAAAAAAAAAAAAAAAAAAAAAAAAAAAAAAAAGAAAGAAGCAACGCATTCTTAAATTATTAACTTCTTAAAGGAACAAAGCTATGAGAAAAAAGTATATATTTAAAATTTAGAGTCTTCTTTTAGAAACATTCAGCTATTTGATGTTATTTCTGTTGTGTGTGGCAAATTGGATTGAAAATATTGATGGGATTTAAGTTCCCAGGTTGAATTCAGTGGAGGAAAATAGGTTTCAAGAATATAAAATGGCCGCCACAGCAACCCCTGAAGAACAGTAGCCATGGTCCTCCGCTATCCCATGGCCGTGGGCCTCAACAAGGGCCACAAGGTAACTAAAAATGTGAGCAAACTGAGGCAGAGCCGCCGCCGTGGATGCCTCACCAAACACACCAAGTTCGTGCGGGACCTGATCCGGGAGGTGTGCAGCTTCGCACCCTACGAGCGGCGCGCCGTGGAGCTGCTCAAGGTCTCCAAGGACAAACGCACCCTCAAGTTCATCAAGAAAAGGGTGGAGATGCACATCCATGCCCAGAGGAAGCGTGAGAAACTGAGCAGCGTGCTGGCCGCCATGAGGAAGGCAGCTGCCAAGAAGGACTGAGACCCTCTGGAGTAAAGCTTTGCAGAAAGTTAAAAAAAAAAAAAAATAGGACCATTGTTGAACACAAGATTCTGACTTAAACTCTATACTCACATTATTTAGCCAAACCTCTGTATCACGCCCCTAGCCTGTACCTCTCACTTCAAGCTTTTTTTTTTTTTTTTTTTTTTTTTTGTGGTACTAGGGTTTAAACTCATGACCTTGTACTTGCCGGGCAGGCACTTGTACCACAGAGCTATCTCCCCGGCCCCTTCAAGCTTCTTTTAATTTATCTGAAAGCATCATGGGGATTAGATCTAATTATAAGTGTTTTTGTTCTTGCTCATGTTGCATTGTCTTGGCTTTGATTGATTATTTTGTGTGTATTTTATGAAGGTATAGGGATAATACCAGTAAATGACTTCTTACCAAACTTCCAGTTGGCACCAATAAATTTTATATGTCTTATTTTCCTTTTTTTGTTTGGAAATTTCCCATAGTCATCTCTTCTGTGAATATCAATATCCTGGAGTTAGTCGCAATACATTAAAAGGTGGACTTAATCACTAAAATTTTCAGAGCATTTCGTTTTATTTATATATTTATTCAGTCAGAAAAGTTATCTATTTAATGCCCACTGAATCAAATGCCATAATAGAAAATGAGAAACAGAACATAAAAGGTATTGGGCCTTGCTTCACAGCTGAGTGCCAGAAGCAAACAGGTGTACAAACAATATCCTAAGTGTTATGATTATCTTTTGTAAGGAACATTAAAGAGCTGTAACTGGAAGAGAGACAGAAAAGATCATGGTGACATCTGTGCTCAAAGACAAGAGACAAAGCTGGGGTCAAATGGAGGTTCCCTCTATCCTGATAGGAGGAGGGGAACTGAACAGCCACTACACCGGCATTTAGCAAAGTTGGTGCCATTCGACACAGGATTGCCTTGAAAATAACGAGTAGAATCATCTCAGGCAAGATATTTTCTCAAGGGTCAGTGAGATAGCTCGGAGCCTGCTTAGGCAAGGGCAGGGACTGGGGTCTGATACCTGGCACTACCTGCCAAGCTGGCCCCACCTTGGGTGCACTGATCCTGAGACAGCGTGAGTGTGGTGGCACATGCCTGTCATCCCAGCGCTGGGAAGGCTAAAAACAGGAGGATCACTGCAAGTCTGAGCGGCATAGTGAGACCCTGGACCAATTACAGTTTTTAGAAAAAGAAAGACGTTTTCTCAGGAAAACAGGAGGGAAGTTGACCGATTGCTTCAGGCCCCCTGGCCTTTCCTTGCTCCCACACATCTGATCAATTTCTGCCATCAGTTGTTCCTACAGTATAATATAATCACCAGTGCAATATAATAAGTATAAAGTAGTTATGCACAGAAACAAGTTAGATATTATGTATGTTTCATTAGAAACTCTTCACATTCTCCACATACTGTTGTCTTTGGTTGCTCTAGTACTCACTTTTCCCTAATCTCTTTTTTTTTATTTTTTAAAATTAAAACATTAAATAATTACACTCATTTTTATATTGTAGGTATAATGATTGCAATCATCATAGGGAACTTGTACTTGTACACAATATGCCCTGATTGTTATATTATTCTCTTCCACTTTCCTCCCTGCAACTGCTCTTCTCCTTATTGACAAAAACTTCATGTCCATGTTCCTCCTTTTCTCATTTCCATTCCTCCCCTCCACTTGAACACGCTCTTCCTGTCTCACAAGAGTGAAGCCTGTGTGAATTTCGTGTTTTATTCTCTTCAGTCTCTTTCCTCCCCAGGCTTTATTCCTCCGGCCTAAAATGGAAGACTAAACATAACAGGCGCTCTGAAGGGTTAGGAGGCCGCAGGGAGGGGAGACAAGGGTGCACACCTCACTCATGGTTTTCTCACAATAGGGAACAATCTGGCTGCTAGCTCTTCCCATGCTACCTTCATTCTTGCTAAGTACTAGAGAGGAGGGCAGGGAAGGATTTCAGGATTCCGTGTGTGCATGGATCCAATGCTCTACTATGTGAGCAAAGGAATGCACTTTGGATTCATCGCTTCACGGTTGTCTCTCACTCCACTGGAATGATTTCAGCCTTTAGCTCTGCAGTAGAAATGATTAGGCTTTCACCAGCATGCAGCTGTAAGCATCATATTGTTTCTTGGAGAAAAAAAGATTCAACAATCACAGTCTGTTTGTACAAGAAATATTACTGAAAGTCTCTAGATCTTATCATATCATATTAAAAAGCTTCTGTACACCAAAGGAAACTACTACAAGAGTGAAAAGACAATGTTGAGAATGGGGAAAAACTGCCAGATTCTCCTCAGACAAAGCATTAATGTCTAAAATATATAAAAAACTCAAAATACTTAACTATCCCAAATTTAAAGACCCAGATAAAAATGGGCATACAAAATAAGTAACTATTTCTCAGACACAGAAATACAAATGGCCAATAATTTATGAAAAAATGTTCAGCATTTGTTGACTTTTTTTTAAAAACTTTATTTATGTTATGGCTGACTCAGCCTGCCTGGAGGTGGGGCTGGTGCAGCATGTGGTGCCAGGGATTGAACCTCAGTCCCTGCCATTGCCTAAGCTTGCCTAAGCAGGTGCTTTATAGTGATGAGCTATCTCGCTGGCCCATTCTTTGTTGACTATTTTTGAAAATTAAAATAACATCGAGATTTCATCTCATTCCAGGAAGAACAGCTACAATAAGTAATCAAAGATAACAAATGCTGTTCAATCCCCATGCTGTGCTGACTTCACTACCAGGGCACACTGAGACAGTGAGAGAGACGGAGTATATCCCATCCCTTGGGAGACTGGAAACAGGAGGACTGCAATGAGTCTGATCTGTGCACTCAGACCCTTTAGGCCCTGTACTAAATACATAACAAAAGATAACAAATGCTGGCGAGGGTGTAGCAAGAAAGGAACCTTTCTACATTGTTGATAGAACTGTAAACTGATGTACGTACTATGAAAATCAGTATGGAGATTCCTCAAAAAACCTAAATATAGAAATTCCTTTTGGCCCAGATATTCCCTTTCTAGGTATATTCCCCAAAAGGCTAAAAACAACATATTAACTAACATAGTAACACTCATATTTACAGCAGTGCAATTCATGATAGCTAAATCTTGGAAACAGCCTGTTTATATTGATGAACAGAAGAGTGAACTTTTGAAAATGTGGTATTTCTGCTCATTGGAGTACTAATCTGCCATAAAGTGTAAATGAGTAACTCAGAGGAAAATGCATGCAGTCTGAGACCAAATTATTAAATGAAGTTATTCAGGCATACAGCTTAAATAATGCTTGTTTTTTTCTTACATGAAAAAGTGTACATAGCCGGGCATGGTGGCTCACGCCTGTAATCCCAGCACTCGGGAGGCTGAGGCAGGAGGATCAGTGCGAGTTCGAGACCAGCATGGGCTACAAAAGTGAGCTCAAGGCTAGCCTGAACTGCATAGTGAGACCCTGTCTCAAAAAGACAAAAAAAAAATAGTGTACAAATATTATATATTTTAAAGTAACAGAAGACAGTAAGCCAAAAAGAAAGAAAAGCAAGCATTATAATTCATCATGGAAAGTCTAAGTTTGCCTTGATGTAATAAAATTGTCTTACACATTTTATATCTTATTTTTTGGTCTGTTTTTCAATTGATATGTATAGTATTTAGCTTTATAAGTTCTTATAAGTTAATGAATCGGATGCTGGAAAACTGAAATGGATATTGAGGGTGGGGGCAAGAAATCAGGCAGTGAAAATGGGTTATGTGTGTGTACCCATCCCCACAGTTAATGTAACCACCATATACTGCAAACATGCATTACATTTCTTTCAAAAAAAAAATCCAAATTCTCATTTTCTTCTGTGTTCCTTCCCTATAGAAATGTTTACCTCTCAGCCTTATCTTTTAGATTTCTCTCTCTGGGTAACTTTATTAGTGACTAGAATACCAATTCAAGCTCCCCACTAGTGTTTTTGACTTTACTAGCCCTTAGGGAACCTGTTGACATGAATAGTGAATGCTGTTCTTGAACCATGTTTGGTAATACTTGTGATTTATTTTTTTCTAAACAGAAGTGCCATTCAGGCATCCTTCCCATGGGATCATAAATCAAACTTCTTCACAGCAGACAGTGCAACTCATTCTTGTTGTCTCTAAGGGACATTTCTTCCTGTTTTCTATTCTAACTTATTTTTCCCTCTAGCCTAAGGCCCTTTGAATCATATTGATATACTACCAGACAGAACTCAACATCAGCATTATGGTATCTTCTCTTAGAAAAAGTCTTTATTTGAGTGCTACCAAAAACTGTCTTCCTACCCTCCTCTCTTCCAGACTTTTACTTACTTTCTCTTCCAGTTTTTATTTTAATATTTAAATCATTGATCTATTTTGATTTCAGTTGAGTGTATGGTGATACATGTAAATCTACTTTTAGTCTTTGGCATGTGGACAGCCAATTTTGCCAGCACTGTTTGTTAAATACACTATCACTCTTTCAGTGAATGTTTGCCCCCTTTGTCAAAGACTAGGTGGCTATGTATGTTTATTCTTGTGACTGTATTTTCTACTTTATTCTGTTGATCTTGAGGCCTTTTTTGTTGCCAGTACCATGCTGATTTTATCACTGTCGCTTTGTAGTATAATTTCAAGTCAGGAATTTTGATACCTTCTGCCTTGCCTTTGTCACCCAGGGTTGGCTTTGCTCTTCTGGGTCTCTTCTTATTCCAATGAATTTTAGGAATATTTTCTCTAGATCTGTGAGGTATGCTAGAGGTATTTTCAATGGGATTGCATTAAAACTGTATAACATTTTTGGGAATATGTCCATTTCCACAGTGTTGGTTCTTCCTATCTGTCTGTTTTCTGAAATCCACTTTGATCTCTTTTTTCTGACTGTTGACATTTTCATTGTAGAGTCCTTTTACTTCATTTGTTACATTGATTCCTGAGTATTATGTTTTTGTATTCTATTGTGAACAGTGCGGCATCCCTAATTTCTCCCACCATGAGGTAGTTATTTTATGCACAGGAATGCTGTTGATTTTTGAGTGCTCACTTTGTATTAAGCTAGGATACTAAACTCAGTCATTAAATCTAAGAGTAAATGCCTCAAAAGATCAACAACTGGGATCTCATCATATTAAGAAGTTTTTTCACATCCAGTGAAATCACCAACAGAATAAAAAGACAACCCACAAACTGGGAAAAAATAGGCAACTGTCTCTCAGAGATAAGATTTCTATATTGAACTTTAGGGATTTTTTGTTAAATTAGGCCCTCAAGTTCAAAGACCAAATCCAAAAATAGGCATCTGAGATGAATTCACGCTTCTCAGATGAAAAATCCAAATAGCAACTAAACACATGAAAAAAATACTCAACGTTGTTCATTTGAGAAATGCTAATTAAAACAACCCTGAAATTCCATCTCCCGCAAGAAAGAATGGCTGTCATCAAGAAATCAATCAATAACAAATGTTGGAGGGGTTTCGAGGAAAAAGGAATGATTCTCCACTCTTGGTGGGAGTGCAGACTGATACAACCACTGTGTCAGTGTGGAGATTTCTGAGCAAACTATGATTAGAATTCACTCATTTGTAACACAGCGATATATGTTCAACTATGCTTGTAAGAGCACAATTGTCAACACAAATAGCCACCAACCAAGAAATGAATAAAAAACAATGTGGTATTTTTATACAATGAGTATGCAAGACAGCTAGGATACTTTTACTACTATTTTTTTGCTAGTTCATCGAAAGGAACAGTTAGTGATTATGTTGTTTGATCAGTTTTGCATGTCTGTGCCTGGCAATATGAGCAACTACTTTGAAGGTACAATAGTATGCAATATAATAACCATTGTTAATTTCCTGTCATCTCATTCTGAAATCCTGTATCATTTTTATTGATTTTTTCTCTCTAAAATAAAAATAATTTCCAGAAGGTTTTTTGTTTGTTTCTTTTCTTTTCCTTTCTTTTCTTTTCTTTTCTTTTCTTTTCTTTTCTTTTCTTTTCTTTTCTTTTCTTTTCTTTTCTTTTCTTTTCTTTCCAGTACTAGGGATTGAGCTCAAGCTCTTGTGCTTGGCAGGCAAGTGCTTACTCTACTGAGCTATCTCCCCGGCCCCTTCCCAAAGTTTTAAGTGCTTAAAAGTTTGTCTTATGTTTGTATAGCTATGTCATAGCCATGACAGTTAGGTTTACTCTCAGTTCTGGGATAGGCAGATGCAGCTTGTCTTAGTTGAGCTCACACACGCATCTGCTACTAAGTGTCAGGCCATACATGGTTGCCTGCATCATCATGGCTGAGCATCTAGGTTTCACCAGGCCCCTTCTATGTAATTTTTTTATCATACAGTATCAGTGTTTGTACTTACTCACTTAGTAGTCCAGGAATCCCAGAAAAAGTAAGAAAACAACTCATTCCTCTTTTAGTTTCCACTTTCACCAGGTTTTCCTCTACTCTGATCTGTAAGGAAGCCATAAGTTAGTGGACATTCAAGTGGTTTGGAAATGAATAACTGTCCACATAGACAAGGTACAAAGCATTGTGGCTCTGTTATTTGTGTTCTCCCACACTCCCTTTGAGAGAAGCTATTTGGAATTCAATATCTTCAGTTTTGACTTGCTATGTACTAGAATGGTCACATAAAGCTAGAAAGGGAGCTGAACTTTCCTGGGTACAGCAACACCTAGTGGTATGAGTGCTTCTATTCACAAACAGAAGTGTTTGGCACAATGTTGCTTCCACTAAGAAACTTCACGTCAGGTGATTGTAGGATCGCAGACATCCTCCCATGCGAACATGCAAGTGCACATCTTCCCCAGAGCCATGGAAGCAATGAAATGCATGCAGTGGGGAACCACTGAGTATCTTGGTATTTTTCATACCCTACAGATTTTAGCATGGGCAGAGACAGAGGAACAATATCCTATTTTGGGAAGAGTCACAGATGTTTTGCTGTGCAGCTAGTAGTGGGAGCTATGTTCAAGTCAGAGGGCTCAAGAGGCTCTTTGAGCCAGAAATGAGTAGTGAGCTTCCAGAGAGATCAAGTTATGGAGAACTTGACAGATTTTGTGAGAAAACTTTCTACAAACGTTCTTTTTGTGTTTTGGAAGACTCATTCCAATTGGCTTATTTAATCTTGGAGATGGGATATTCAATTAATAGCAGATATCTTAGGATTTGATAATTGGAAGTAGTTAGGTAAATTTGATTTTCTCAAATCTAAAATTATTCACATTCAAAAAATCATCACTTCTTACTAACACAACAGGAAAAAATAAAATATTTTCCAGCAAACTAACTTTATTTTCTTCTTAGCTAGTTGCAGTGTTTTCTGCAAGGACAAAACTTCATGTGTATCTCAAAGGTCACCAATTATGTCATGTTATGTTCATGGTGCCACTGTATCAAATAATGTCATGCCACACTGCATATATTCAATGCATATAATAAAACCATAACAAAAATTAAAATGTGTATATTTATAGCTATACATACACAAAGATATATGTTAGAATGTGTGTATTTATACACACACATATATAAACTGTGTATTGTAAATAGAATATCAACTGTAGGCATATGAACAACAATTCTTTGTTAAATGAAATAAAGCCATGGTTTAATGTTATTTAGAATCATATAAGTAAAGACAGGCTATTTGCATTGATGAATACAAAATGTGCTAAGACGAACAAACACCAGACATGATTATTAAATGGGAGTGACAGGAAATAGATTAAAGAAAAACTCAGAATGTTCTTCACATGCAAGTTTAAACAAAAACAGACATATGCAGCTAAACAAAATGCAGATGAATATCTGTTGCAATTTTAATTTTAGTACATTTGCGTCAACATGTTTCAACACTAGATGTCAATATTTTAAAATTATAAACTAGTGTTGGCTAAAAGAAATACTCAAGAAATTTTATCAACACTCCAATATACTGCTAAAACACATATGATGCAGTGTTAGTATACCACAAGTTTTTACTTTGTCTCATGGTAAGTAATTTCACAGAATGTTTCCAAAGCTGTGCACCTGAACACTGGAATGGTCTGAAAACTTCCTGTACCAGGAGAGTTGTGTTTGAAGCAGATTTGTCAGGTCATTTTCCACCATTGTATGTTTCTGAACTATCATCTGCATGGACAAATCTCAGAGAATGAACTCTTGACCACTGTGCTCCTCTCATTCTCAATGTTCCTTTCAGTGACCAGTTAGGGTTCCACCCTTTCTGTTCACCTCAAGTATTGCAAGCTTTCCCACACTGCGTTACATTCAGCTTGTATGGAAGTTCATACCTTACTAAAACAAAATAGCCTGTGAACCCTTATTTTTTCCTTTTTTTATTCCCCTACCTCTCTGATAGTTTGCAAATGCAGTTTACACATATGAATAACTGGAAGAAAATTGTAAATGTATTTATTTAGTTCATCATTCTGTGTCCAGCAAATAAATTTCACATTAAAGTTATTGTCTAGCAAAAATAAAGATATTTCTGTGGATTCATTTCAAATAGGTTTTTTTCATGGCTTCAATATAATGAACAGAAATAGAAAGCTAATAAAGTTAAATGACAATTGAACAATTTAAATCGTGATGAGTATAAACAGAGCTAAAGCTAAAATGGAAAAGTAATCACTCACCCATTTTTCATTGAAATCCCTTGTGGAAATAAAGTTTCTCTTTTATTTAGACACTTCTCATCACATTAAAGAATCTCTACGTGTGATTTAATACTTGCTATTTTTAATTATTTTTCAATTTAAAAGAATGAGTTTTACATGTATGCTGCCCATTGACAAAAGTTTTATTCAGAACTGGCAACTGTTTTATATCCACATCTTCAATTCTCTTCTCCACATGTTTTTAGAAGTCCTATAAAAGCTATCGGTTGGTTCTGTAGAAGTCCTTTGCTGTATTTAATAAAAGGAGCAATGATATTAAGTACCTTTTCAACTGCCTTTTGAGGGAAAAATAGAAGATAATAGGAAATAAGGACATAGACGACTCTCAAACCAGGGATGAAGAATGGAGCAAAGGAGAGGGACAAAAAGGAAGGGGTGAAGGAGACAAGATGCCTTCGGACCGGCACCAACTTCACATGATAAATCTAAGCATAGTGACTATAAATGTGGACTAATAAAAATGGTTATAAATGGTTACAGCTTTTGAAAAACATATTTATATGATGATTGTTGATTAACTTCTTTGTACATGAGTTTTCTTAGATGTTAAAATAGATAGCAACTCTCCCAAGTGCACATTGATGATGAACCACAGCAATGATATAAAAGCTCCAGGAAAGGTTATCACCTAGAGGAGCTCAGAGAATCTCACCTTCTGTTTCCTTTTTTAAAAGCCATCACTAGTTTACTTTGCAGGCCACAAACCACTAATAAACTTTTCAAGTATGGAAAATAAATGGCTTTATAAAAAAACGTTAGCTTGCTGCTTGAAATAATTCACTGGAATTGTCTTACCAAGTTCACAACTTTTTCTAGAAGTGAAGAAAAAATGAGCGACAGATGGAAGTACTTGCATGAGTCTAAGCCCCCACATCTTTCAAACGCACTGATTCAAGCTGTGGATTCTGACAAATAATTTGCCCTCTTAAAGTTTCAGTCCTGAAATATTTTCATGAAATTCTACTTTCTGAAATATTTGTCTTTCCTAGATTTCTCAAGGTATCTAGATTTGCAAAAATGTATAATTTTTTCAATAAATACAAACCAATGCCAAAAAGCAGATACATATATTAAATGAACTCAGAAAGAGTTATTCCAGCTAAAACGGAAAACAAATAAAACAATACCATCAAATACTCAAGTATTTTCATGTATAGCAATAGACTCTTATCATATAAAATATTTTATCTCATTATTGCATGATATTGTGAAGAAATATGGAATGCACCATTGCTGCACATCTTTCTGGGTTCCCCTGTTCCCAATTCCAACCTACCTCAGAGGACTATAGAAAATCATAAACATTCATGTTCCTCCCCCTTTCAATATTTTTAAATTTTAAGTGACATTTGGAAGTCTTTTATTGAATGATTTGCCAAAAATGTCCTAAATACCAAGGACACAAGTATGCTTACAAATTGATTATACTCAAGAAAGAAAGAGCTGAAAGTAATCACATCTTTATATCCTACCATCTTGCAAGTAAGCAGTCCCACTTTATTGCATACAATGTGGTATTATGATAGTGAGGGCTACAAAAGCAAGGAGCAGAATCCCTGGACTTCAGCTGATCGTGGGAATAAAAGAGAAGGGAATGTTCTAGCACCTGATTTGGCTTAGCCATAAGTAATGTTCTCTCATTTCGGGTAGTCAAGATTCCCTCCCTGCCTGCACTTAGAGGCCACTGATTCTTTCCACAGGGGGTTTGATTTCCTCACCCTCGAATGTGTACTAAGATAGTGAGGCTCACTTTGATTAACAGCAACTATAAAAGGAAAGAATCTAAAGTTCAGACCTAGAACTTAAAATACCTAAAAGTTCCTACTGTGTCTCTTGGGAGGAAGTTATCATAAAGAGGTCTGAATATATTGGTGAAGCAGCAATCCTTAGAAACAGACTGGATGGAGGACAGCAGGTCAAGATCAAGAAAGATGATCCCAGCCGGCTCCCACCCTTGCACTCATGCAGGTGGAGCCACAGACTGCTCAGGAAAGCCATGGCCAGCGCTGGGTGCAGGTGAGCTGTGTCAGACACCGCTCCGAGCACAGCTGCACAAGCTCAGCTCGTCTGCTCAAGTGGACAATTCATGAGCAAAGTAATTTTCTGTCATCGTGAACAACCTATCGTGATGACTGGCTCATCATTGTTCAGTTACGTTTTCATTGGTGGAGAGAAAATACTTGAGATCCTCTACTTAAAGGAGAAGTTTATTTGGGCTCATATTTTCACGGACATGAGTCCATGGTTGGTTAGGTCCAATGCAGAATAGTGTGGTGGCAAGGTAAGGCCAAGGGACACTACCCCTTGTTGGCAGGGAAGAGGAGAGAGCTCTAGAGCCTGGGGTAAGCTCATTTCAGGTGGCTCCCTTAGTCATCTACCTCCTCTACATAGTAAAGCCAACTATGAGGATAGTGCCTAGTGATCCAGTCACCTTTTAAACATATGATGCCTTGGGGGTGCACTCTAAATCTAAACGTTAACATTAGCAATCGACAGTTTAAAAACTGCATTGACATTTCACTATGTTTAATGACAAATACAGTAGTCTCTCACTGTTTTGAGATTTGACTTCTGCGGACTCACCATTTTCTGAGTTTTCAAAAACTATTAATCTAAATTATTTATCATGGTTTTCCCCCTACATCACAATATTTTTCAGTAGTATACAGTATGCACATGTTGTTAAAATTACATAGGTTTAAGAGTTTAGCAAATGGTCAAGAACATTAAAAGTGTTTTATAAATGTGGGAGTCTCCACACTGATTTCCATAATGGTTGCACCAGTCTGCATTCCCACCAGCAGTGGAGAAGGCTTCCTTTTTCCCCACAGTCTCTCCAACATTTGTTGTTGGTTCATTTCTTTATGATAGTCAGTCTTTCTGGGGTGAGATGGTCTCTAAGTGTTATTTTAATTTGCACTTCATGGATGGCTAGCAATGTGGAGTGATTTTTCATGTGTTTACTAGCTTCTAGCATTTCTTCCTCTGAGAATCGTGTGTTCATTTCAGAAGCTCGTTTCTTGATTGGCTCTTTAAATTTTGGGATAATAAGAATTTGTAGTTATTATAAATTTATGACTTTATAAATTCTAGAAAGAAGGCCTTTGTCTGAGTGCGGATTACTTAATTTTTTTCCCCAAATTTGTAGGCTGTCTTTTCACTCTGTTGGTAATTTCTTGTGATGTGCAAAAACTTCTCAATAACAGGAGATCCACATTGTTAATTCTTTTAAGTATTTCTTGTGCAGTGTGGGTTTTGTTCATGATCTGTTTGTCTACTCCTGTATCTTCATGTCTTCAAGAGAAAAAAACAACTTGTGATTATATAGGAAAAAAATATACACTGTATACACTATATACACTATATACACTATATATACTATATATACTATATATACTGTATATATTATGGCTGGCCTGTTCAGCCTGACCTAGGGGTGGAGCTGGCACTGCATGTGGTGCCGGGAATCAAACTGTGGTCCTTGTGGTTGCCTAAGCTTGCCTAAGCAGGCTCTCAGACTGCTGAGCCATCTCGCATGCCCTAGGGAATATATTCTTTTATATTTTTTCTTTTTATTATTATTATTTGGCTTTTTGAGGCTGCCTTAAGAGTGGGTGTGGTGATCAAACCCATGTCCCCTGCACCTGACAGGGATTGCCCCTATAAGCACTTAAACCACTGAGCTAACCTGTCTGAAAGCATGTTCCAATAAACTTAAGAATTTGGAGGAAGCTGATAATTGTCTAGAGAAATGAAACCTTCCAAAATGAAACAATATAATATAATAAATATAAAGATATCAATAGCAAGCTACAAAAATAAAGAATTAATAAAGCACAAATAAATGGAGAAAAAAGTTTAAAAAAAATAAAAGCTTTAGCATGAATTTTTCTCTGCGTGTGTGTAGGTAGGCTTTTTTTTTATTTTTATTTTATTTTTATTTTTTTTGTTTCAGAACCTTTGTTTGTTTATTCACTCATTTTTATGGCCGGCTCAGCCCGCCCTGAGGGCAGGGCTGGCGCATCGTGTGGTGCCTGGGATCGAACCCTGGTCCCTGAAGCCGCCCAAACTTTCCCAAGCAGGCGCTTTAAACCACTGAGCCATCCCACCGGGCCCCTGTAGGTAGTTTTGTTGTTCCATGGGATCATTAATTTTCAAAAAGGTGCTTTATTTTTCCATGACCTACATGTGTTTCTTTGTAACTAAAATAAGACATTAGAACATGCATTATTCTGTCTTGCCGACCTAATATTATATGTTTGGTGAAATGGAGAAAAGAACATAAAAGATCCACTTAAATGTAAATATTTAAATTTAATATGTTAAATAAATATTTACTTCATTTCTGGGAATTTTCCTCCAAGACAGTAAAACACAAAAGAATTAAAAAATAATATAAGTGTGGGAAAGTTTTATAAGAGTGTGGGGTTTATAAAGCCTTAAAATATATATAGTCACTAAATACAACATTACTACTTTACTGGTCTGGAACATAACCTCTGCAACAAGGGAGGGACCACTGTAAAATCACAGAAATTAGGGAAGGTGACAAGACGCAAGATCAAAAGTTATTCTAGAAGGCTGAAAAGAGAGACGGGATAAAAGCATGAAGGAATATTGTGTCCAAGCATATTCTGTGGGTGTATTAAGCAAGATGGTGAAGAACAGAATGATCAAACAGAAAAGGCTAATATTTTAAAATGCGTTTTCTAAGAGATGACATCTCTGATAATTTGATTGTTAAAATGGCTTTGAATACAATAGTAATTGTTAGAAATGCAATAATGTCTTATAATAATGTATGTTTGCCTCTGTGTCCAAATAAGGCAAAGTAACCCATTCAGCAGGACTTGTATGATATAAACTGAAGAATAAGAACCTGAACCTTTGGTTTGGTTGTACAAATAGCTCTACACAAATTATTCCATGTTGGTGAGTTTCAGTATGCTCAGTTCATATAATAAAGAGATTACATGATGCTTAGAATTTAAAGGATTTTTGAACTCTAAAATTTAAAATTTATGCATGTACTACATGACTACATCTTGAGCAGTTATTTGTCTTGCAAGAGGATTCTGACTTAACTGGGTCGCTCAAGCTTGGCTGTGCAGCGTTTTCAGATGCGTGAATTATCTTTGAGTAAATCAGCCTCTGTTTCCCTCTGCATATCCTTTCTGTTGCACTTTTTAGACAATTCCCCATAAAATACATCTGTCCTGAAAATTTTCAGGTGCTCAGGTGAGGTGTGTTAAAGGAAATAACACAGATTTGCATTCTAAAATGCTGCCTTAATACCTAATAAATCTAACCTTTCTGAGCGGATGTATAGAGTTAAAAGTACTAATTGATCATGTTGGCAGTGGGGTGTTGTTCATTCTAGAAAGGCCAGGTTAATTCAAATTGATGTGATTCAAATTAACCTTAATCAGCTCTACACTGTCTGTGATTCCATTAGAGGATATATTGCAATTAGACTTCTCCTGTGTATATCTGCCCCATGGCCTTATGAAAGGATTTACCTTTTTTTTTTTTTTTTTTTAATTTTGGCTCTTTGATGTGGAATTTTATAATAATCATGTATTTACACATATACTATTATCATAGCTGCCCCCAAGAATGACTTTCTGTGTATTTACATTTCAGCTCTGTTTGCTCTAAAAATATCCAAATACCTGGATCACTGTGCTTGCATTAGTTTTAGACATCTTTTCTTTGCTTGCCTGATAATGTACTATCAGAAAACAAGCAGGCAATAATGTGCACCAGCTTTCATTTTATGTTAAAAAATCAAATGCACTCTATTTAGGAAGGCAGGTAATTAAGAAATATATGCACTGGAACACAAATAATGTTATGTGATAAATGCACCTTTGAAAGCATAATTGTGAGGACGTCAAGTGAAATATGGACTTTGAGTAGCATATCTTCCATTTTAATTATATAAAGTAGACATTGTTTTGGCTATTCTATTTCATTTTTACATGAATGTTTGGTGAAAAATTTTGTAAATAATACATTCCTTATAGACAATCAATCACCTTTCAAAACACAGAAACACTAAATAACAGGGGAAAAAGCTACCTTTATATCTGAAGGTCGAATCATGGGTCTTCAGAGTGGCTAGCTTCTTCTGGAGCTAAGTCCATCTTAAGTAGTGTTACTGTGCCTGCCTGTAAATAAGTATGAAAATATAGGAAGGCTGTCTCAGTCTCATCAAGGTCCAGAGGTAATCACATTTGTAATCCCAAGGAAAAGCTATAGGAAACTATAGGCAAAGTATTTGACATGTGTCATAGCTTTAAAGGCTGTGTAAATAGCAGCTCCCTGGCTAGACCCATTTGCTTTGCTTAAAACCATTGAGCACATAAAGAAATTTTCTGTCCAGCTCCATACCTACCAATACATAGAGTTAGGGCCAGGTTTAGCCAAAATAGAGACAAGTGCTCCTCTTTCAAGGCGAGTTGTCTTGGAGGTCCTCCACATAACTACCACCCTGTAAGACTTTTCTGACAATGAAATAAGAATTTTGGTTATTATTAATATAATTTTCTGCACACATCAAATATCTGAAACATGAACCATAAATATTTAATGATGGTATATTAACATTTTATATGTTAATCTTTAAATTCTTGTACCAAATGCCTAACCCTGATAGTTTTATTTTTCTTTCAAATGATACTGCTCAGAAACATAAAGGGAGGGCTGGCCAAATAGCTCAATGGATTAAAGCACCTGCAAGCTGCACAAGGGCCAGGGTTTTGATCCCCTCAGGGCATGCTGAGATGACAGTTGAGATTTGGCATGTTGGCAAAAGCCTGCAATCCCAGCTTTTGGGAGGCTGTAAACAGGTGGATCACTGTGAGTCTGATCTAGTAGTGAGACTGAACACCCTGTAGACCCTTCCCTAAAAATATAAAAACAAGAAAGAGAGAGAGAGAGGCGGGGGGGAGATACAGGCAAAATTTGCAATTTTAAGGATAAAGTAATTTTCATGGTCCGAGTCCGTAGGAGGTCAAGTAGTTGATCCTGTATGCCTTCCTCATCAGGAAGGTGAGAATGAGTGCCTCAGGGCTGTAATTAGATGAGCCCATCCCCTTCTGTCCTGAAAGACACACTAAGCTCATGTGTTGCAGAATCAGATTGAAGTTGAGATGTTAAAGTGAAAATATGAACAAGACATAGGACTACGAGTTAATCCTGAAGCAGGAGCTTCAGGACAAGCCTAGAAAGACCCAAATGAATGGAATCCTCCCCAGTTCATATGATAAAGAAATAACACTTTGTATTTCAATGAAATTGTCTTTGAAGAGATAATTAAGATTAAGTAAAATGATGGAGATGCCCTAATCCAGTGTTGTCACAAGAGATCCATGAGAAAACCCAGACAAAAGCTGAGAAACTAGCACAAAGGCGACTGTGGATAGCCATCTGAC